>WHVD01000169.1:0-169331 GCA_015178975.1 Hysterangium stoloniferum
TTTTATAGCACATCAGTTCAATGGCGAAATTGTCTTTTACAGTCGTAAATCTCTTATGGAGGGTATTTGGGAGGTTGGAATGCAGGTTGAGCGCAATATCGTACAAGCAGTGCAAGGTGTAGTCCCCCACATTAACAACTATGCGGCACCTCACGTTATCCTTATGGGAAAATGCGCCACCATCGGAATGCCTCCCCCTGAAATGAGCTCCTTCGAGGATCTGCTCGTGAATCCATTGAAGATTACCGGAATGCGAGAACAAATCCAAACCCACGTTGTCCCTTTCAACAGCGCATTTGGCAATTAATCGTGTGGATGGAAAAAGCAAAAGAAAAGTGTCTTACCTCTGGAGCAAATTGCAGAATGGACCTGGGCAGAGGATCCCATTTCTCCTTCCGCATACTTTACTCGCCCTTCATGGTTGCTGGCCGATCAAGTCGACAGCGAACAATGGACATTGCTGGACGTACTTTGAATTCGCGACTGCCGCCCCATTTGTTATCCATCCAGTATGCCATTTTTGTTTCTAAAAATTATCCGTTAACTAATTATGTGCTTTAGTCGATGAAAACCTTAGCCAATTACTTTTTTGAAAAAGTCAACAGTGACGTCGCTAAAGAAACGCATAGTAAGGATGTTACATTCTTAATAATCTTCAAAGTACTTACAACTCTCGAAAAAACTGTCATAAATTGTCCTACACCTCCTCTGTTCAGCTTGTCATCCAGCGACTCCGACTACGACATCCCATTCGCAAAACGAACTTTCAACCCTAGAAACAATGTTCTCATACCATCAGCTTCCAGCTCATCCTCTGAATCCGACAAATTTTATCATTTCAAGTTGAAGAGACTTTTGGATAATGCCGAGGAAGGTTTCCCTCTCAAAAGGACAGCTATTGGAGAGAAAGACGAATGTGATGAAGATAAGACTTTTAGGATGATGCAGGTGTCAGACTATGACTAGGTTTGCTCAAAGTGAAAGAATGAGGGGATTATTGTCATATATTTTATCACTTTGTTTCTTTGTTTAAACCTTTAAGGGACATTAGTCAAATAGTAGAGGACTGGATCCTTTAACTTTGGCTCAAGAGTCTAAGATGTCATTGTTCTGATAACATAAGATTTATTGCTAGCTCTAAACCCTAGAATTAGCATATCTTAACCCTAAGTAGCTAGATGGCACTGCCATGGAAACCAGCAGAGTCATGGATTACATATTAATAAGGTATCTCTAGCCCTTATAGTATGCAATCTACCCCATCTCCTTGACTACATATTGAGGGAGATGACACATTGGTGAGTCATATCAATATGACTATGCAATGAGTTATGATCAGAGCTATGACTCAGATACATAGTCATAGCTGGTTGGATGACTCTGAAATACACTTATGAGTCAAGTATGGGAAATACTGACTCATTCTCCTAGTCACATTACTTAGTAAGCAGGATCCTGGACTAGTATAAATACAGGCTCAAATCATGTATTTAGGATATCATTCAATATCACATCACTTGCTCATTTAGCTACACTTGCCCACCAGGTCCACACATTGTGCTTAAGTTGAGTACTCTCCTTGCCAATCTGTTGACTGTCTTGTTTCCTTGAGTTGAGCTTTCTCCTCGGAAAAGGGACATGGGCATGTAGTTGAATAAAAGTGGATACTGATTTAATCGACAAAACTCCTACATACAGATTAATTTGAATTTGAATCTCCTTTCTCAAGCTACACTACTTAACTCAAGTAAAAAGAGTTTACAAGTATGCTAAATAGTAATAGAACATTACACGAATACTCTAGGGTTCTCCATTCCATATATTAGTTACATAACATCTATTTTAGAAGAATAAGAAATCACCCAGGGAGGGTGTTTATAATTACTATACTCTCAAATATATACTAATAAAAGTCTTATTTTTACAAAACTCTATCTTTAAATAGTGATATCTACTCTAAAACAATTATATCATCAAAAAACAACCATCAGAAATAGTTCTCCATATTACATCTTATACAACCCATAGTTATTTAACAAATTCCATTGTATAATATAATTTCCTTCCTTTTACGGATGACTACTAATACTTTTATTAGTACTTTTTTTTTAAAAAGTTGTAATGTAGTTATTTCCATGTAAAATATGTAAAATATTATTGGAAATTTTTCAAAACACAACTGTCTTTATTACTGTAAGTAAAACCCCCTATATATTCTGGGTATGTTGAATCAAGTAGAAATCTGTTCATATTGACAGATCCATTCTGAAGTAATGTTAGGGTACGTACATGGCAGGTTTCCAGAGAAACCTGTGGAATATCTGGTAGGACTTGGCTTCAGCTTATAGGCTGCACCCTCGTGAGATCATGTCATCCAATTTCAGACAGGCAGACAGGAATCCCGGGGAGTCTGGGAGGGGTTCGTGGATTGAGAGGTTGGGAGTCGAGATAAATAAGAGAGATGTAGATGCGCCAGAGCCCATGGGCTCCAACTAGCATGAGCAGTGTAATTCAAGTAGGAGTTTAGAGCGGAAAATGTATTAGATTACTGGGGGGAATCTAAGCCAATTTTCTGACTGGATTGTATGTATTGTATGTACAACATCTGCCAGACTATATAGACTGTGGAATGAATGACATACCAAATCCAGTAATAATGAGATGAAACTAGCAAAACATAAAACAAGAATAGTAAACACCAAATTTGGTGTTAGGAACAGGATGGAATGGAGCAGAGTCTGAATTATGACAAATCATAAACCATAACAGGAAATAAGGCAGGAGTGGAGTCCAAATTGTGACAGGTCATTTGACTAAAATGGGAACGGGGCTCTCTTAGAGGGATGACGGGTTTTCCGAGCAGGATCCGGTGACTGATGTGCAGGACAAGGTCAGACATACATAGACAGGGACGGAGTCTGGTGGGTATGTATTCCGGTGACTGATACACGATGTAACACAGTCGAACATAGACAAGTCTGATGTATGGAGTCCAGCGGGACTTCCGGTAAACTGACAATTAGTATGTATAGGGTGTGGGTGCATATAAGTTAGTGCCCAGAGTCTGGCAGGAATTCCGGTCGTAACAAGCAATACATATGTATTTAGAGGTACCAATGATATATGTACATATGCATGGAATGGACTATCTAAATGTATCTATTTTTTTAAAGTATTAGTGTTTCAAATTACTAATTTTTTTTATTGTCTACTCGTGTCCAGAAAGATTCTTTAGTTTGTAATGTATGAGAGTGTTTAAAACTTTTTGAAAGTTTTAAAAACCAAATTATGTTTGAATCACATCCCAGAGGTTTAAATGACATTTAGAGTATATTAGAATTTGGTATACATACTTAATAGTTTTCAGATATCCTCCCAGAACATGATACTTTTGTCCTGTCTGTTACCAACCAAGTGAGGCTGATACCACAGCCTTACAGAGAACAAGGAAAGTGACACATAAAATCTGAATGAAAGGTACAATATAGTCAGGTGGTTGGAGCAATTACAGAGATGGGAACAAATGGAAGCATAGCTAAGGGTTCTGATCATCATGCAAATACAGGGCTGTCTAGAAGGGTAATGCATATAAATGACAACTGAGCATATTTTGGGCAAGGCTGGGGATTCTGGGCAGGAGATAATGACTTTGAGAAGTAGTGAGAGTCAATGAGAAATGAGAAAGTAATCCAGATGAAAGTCAAATCCTGGGTGGATTCCAGACATGGGTCTGAATGGCACCCCCCCACTAAGGCCAAATTACCAAGGAAGTCTAGGGGTATGGAAAAAGATCACAGTGATATGTCAAGAGGTCATGTGATCTGGTAGTAATTGTTCAAGGGGGAGAAAATCCTATAAGAAACCAAAAAACTCAATTTTTCTTTGTTCACAACTCCTACCAGTACTGCCACACAGCCACAGCCCAAGCCCACACCCAAAGCTGTGAAAACATCATTGTGACAGGTTGGAGCATTGGGAATGTCAGCCTCCACTCCTATGGGAAAACTGGTGGCTGCCCAGCTAAAGCATCAGGTGGAGGAGAGAAGGTGAAAGTGGGAGGAGGATGAGAAGGATGTGTAGGGAGGAGGAGGCCATTGAGGTAGGGCAGACCAGGAGTGGAAGGAGGCAGAGGCCTCCAGAAAGATGCATGCTGCATGTTTCAGATTAGTAGTACAATTAACAGATAGTCTATATATAGTCTTCCATAGTCATGCACTTACTCTCCAGTTTGTATCTCAAATTGATCTAATCTACTCCTTTGTTCTTTCTGTACACTCGATACTTGGAACTCCTTGGAAATCTGGGTATATATACTGTACATCTTTCATGTAATCATCCATTGGCTTGAAATAAGGACACCTGAACATGTGTACAAGGGTGCAGCACATAAGGTGAAGCCAAGTCCTTCTTGTACCCTGGTAATATTCTGATACCCCCCAGATAACTTCCCAGAAAGCCTGCAGACTATTCCCTGGACTATCTCCCAGGAAATACCCAGACCATTTCTGGCCTATAAATCATCCAAATTGGCCCAGGAATGGCTGAGATATGAGGCAACAAAGTGCAAGGTGGTTGTGCAGGTGGATAGAGTGTAGCAGAGTGTGTGGGAAGTGGATGGGGGTGTTGTATGTAGCATCTGTAGGGTTAAATAACAGCTATGTATGGTTCCTTTAGAAGCCAGGGCTCAAATCACAGTCTTGAATCCTAGCACTGCAACCTCCAATAGTCCAGAAATCATCTCAAGGGGGAATATGTAGGTGCATCACTTGGAAAGGATGCCTGATTGTCATTATATCAGCCCATCTCAACAGAAGTAAGATACACAACATCTAAACTATGCTAACTGTAGGTGCTGATGAATCAGTATTTGGTGTAGGGTTTGTGGGTGCTTAAGCAGCCAAAATTGGGGGTAAGTGCAATATAATGAGTCAGTAGGTACTAGGGTAGTTGAGTACACTAAAGTATCTATGTCTTTGTGACATGAAATGAGCTTATTATGGCCCCAGGGAGAATCCTATGTCCATGATATTTTTTGTTTGCCTAGCTGGCTTGTGCACCATTAAGGCCAGACTTGTAAACATGCATAAACCATGTTTTGGCAAATGTCCGGATTTGATGCTGAGCTTACATAAGTGGCAAAAATTGTTTGAGGTATCCCATGTAACCCTCACCTATTCAACTTGTAATTCCATTTGAGGATTTTTAAGCAATAAAATAAAAATAACCTTATATCTTTTTTTTGAGGGATAATTTATCTAATATTGGATGATAGTATTATGTATGTATTATATTCAATTAAATACATACATACATACATCTATGGTCCCAATTATTATGATTTGATGTTGCTGACAGGGCAGTAGCTGGTGAAAGACCAGGGCTCAGATGGGTGCTTATGGTTAGCACAGTTTAAATGTTGTGAATCTTACCCAGCTCCCTTTCCTTATTTTAGAATTGGTGATGAAAGCACCCTTTTCCTAGGGGCAATTCACCCATTTCCCCACTTTTTCATATGAAGATGCTAATTGTGGACCATGCATTCTGAAGTTAACGCATGCCAGAACCAGTGTACACCTAGACTAGTACCAAACCTATCATGTCAGAAGGTGATTCACTAACTGACACATTGATTGATAAACAAGTACTATTATTACAAGTCTATTACCCACTTGTAGATTGTGTATTACAATACATAAGTCAACTCATACTATTTTTAATACCTTAAGTAGACACAGTTTACATGGCCATTTGCTTAACATGCACTCTTTCAAAACAGAAGAGTCCCCCAAGAGTCACAAGATCATTGCTTGCAAACACATTTTGCTCTCTGAGAATGGTTGGGATACAATGCTATTTTCATAACAGTTGGTAGGAGTCCATTTGATATGCTTTTATGCATGGAGGGATAATAGCTATCTGGGTGTTGGACTGATTATACAACCATCCAATGTATATTATCAATGTTGTAAGCCTTGCTGCTGCATGTGCAGTACAACTCCAGATGTATGGTCACAGTGCTCTCATACTTTATTGTGACAGACTGAGAAATTTCATGTGCATGTCATAGATTTCAATTGATAAATACACCCTGCTCCATAGTATTGTCATTTGAGTGACAGTCCATATTAGATACATGTTACTGTTCAATTGTGTAATACTAGCATTGTTTCCCAGGGTCAAGTGGTGTAATTGGGAACACCCTTGCTATACATGCAGAAGCCCAAGATTCAATTCCCAGTCTGGCCATTCATTTTCTACACTTTTAACAGTTACATTCTGCTGTACACATTTCTTGAACTAAAATGTGACAACCTCCTCCCAATCATATCTTGATATACACTGTTAATCAATAAGCAAACCTGAAGTTGAACCTTTGATTCCCTTCATCCTTTGTCGTAGAAAGGTAATTGGACCTCTCCTAAAACAGGCATCAGTTCGTGAGATCCATGATAACTTGATTCGCTGTTACCTCTTCGCTCATAGCACTCCACTTTTTTTCTCTTTGCGCATTCCGCCACTTGTAATAAAACCTCGTACCAGGATACAAAACAAAGATGTTCACCGCACATATGATTATCAAGTTGTGATTACCACGAACGTCTGGACTTATAATTTGTAAGTAATAAATAACTGTAAATGAAGAAGTTACAGACATCTGGGAGCGTCGTCGGCTCTATAGATATTGGCGTATACAATGGCTGATGCTTGCACAAACATATTGTACAGCGAGGCGTTTATCGTTCGGTTGGCAACACCGCCAGCATTTCGGGAGGCCCATGCAACCTCTGGATGATAGTTTAATACTGGTCGTTGAGGGGATTCAAAGAGATTTCAAAGACGTACGAATAGCGTGCGTCTATTATACACGTCAGTGAAATGTATGTGACAGGGACAAATGGGCTCACGTAGGGGTAAGATAATAATACAGAAGCAACCGTCTGGATTGAAAAGTCGACATAAGCATGTATAATTTAGGCACCAAAAAGACTCACATAAAATATCCACGGATTGGGATGTGCAGGTAAGATGTATAACGCTATAAGGCAAGGGAGGACCCAAACATCTTGTATCGCCGCGACCAATGAACGACTGTCAAAGACTTCGGAAAGTAGCGTGATACCTATAAGAGTGAACAATCCGGCAACAGTTGATGGAATCGTAAGAAGATTGATGTCCAATGTGGAAAATCTATCGAAAAACAATCGCTTAATGACAATCATTAGAGAATAGAGGAATATCTACCCGAGGTTCTTCAGACTAAGGGTTAGATACTGGCTAGGCGGGCCAGACGGTAATCCGAACATCAATCCAAGTATGTAGATAGGGTAGAGATCAAAATTAAGTATCCCTTTCCAGAGATCCTTCAGATTGAGCCCCTGTCGATTATGCATATCGGACTAGTTTCAAAAGAATCAGTCGGGGAAAAAATAAAGTGAGGAGAGGACTGACTTTGGTGGGATCGTCGCGCAAAACCCTGTTCACCATGATCACTTCTTCTCTTTCTGTAAACCAACCCTCGGGTCTGAACCAGGCCTTACTCTGCGTGGGTGAGGGAGGCATTTGGAAGAAGGTGGCGACACCGATGGAAAGAGTAATAAACCCTCTGAAGCGAGGATGATTAGAATGAAAAGGTTGAAGCGTAGTTAGAAGAGCTACTCTATCAGGAAAAGCCAGCTAGAGATCAGGCATATCAGACGAAGCCCCTTACAAACATGTTCCAATGAATGAGATCACGTACCGCCACCCCTCTTTCCCGTTTACACCTCTCATCCGTAGAATTCCAAAGGCAAGAAATGATCCTATCACAGTGCAGACATTCGATGAGCCCCAGAAATATGCCAGTCGAAGAGGAAGTTCAGTTTTTTTGTAGAAATCTGTCGCGCGTATACTTAGGTGCCAGTCAAAAAGGTATTCCGAGAGACTCACAACTGAGATATAAAATAAGATCTGGAATAAATCCACCCTGGATAAACCCGAGCAATGCACGACAGACCAAAAAGCTGGTCCGTCCGCTTAGCCAAAACTGAGCGGAAGTAACGATGGACCATAAACACATTTGAATAGGAATCCAGCGATCCGGTCCAAGGCGTTTAGAGACGAGCTGAGACGGCAACTCTGCACACAAGAAGGACAGGCGAAATACAGTGTTTCCAAGATTAAAGTCGTTGGTGGAAAGGTTCAAATCCTTCAGAATGCCATCGCTATTTGCGTTAGAAAGGTTGTTCCGGTCGAGGTTCAGAGCAGAAAATGAAATCGCGGCCCAGAGCATTATGCGCCAGTCTATCTTGCGTACGATCGCCTTTTGATAAGTTAGTTGAAGATCAAAGTATGGTATTCTAAAAGCTCACCCGCTCTTCACGGTATGTCCATCTGGCCGACGGATCAAATCGATGTAGATTTTCGTACTTAGGGGACGGCTTGAAATGAGGAGCGAGTACAGGATCGTCATACACTGACTCCTGAAAATAAATCCTATAAGTGAAACTATCCATGCATGTTGCAGGTTTGTATACCTCCGTAGCAATGGCGTCTAGATCCACCGGTTTAAGCTCGTGCCTTCTAAATAACACATCGATAAATCTTGGTGCCCCCTTGGTCAAAGGAGCAAGGTCTGTCTTCCCCACGATCTCGATGCTCTTGACGAAGGACCTCTCCTTCTGTATGGACGCGGGCGTGGACGGGGTCGAGGAGCCGTCACGGTCCTCTAGGACTGTTACTGAAGCTGGAGAAGGCATCTATTTTGACCGTAGGGGTAATTACAAACTAGATGTCAGAAGGCAAAAGGAAGCAAACGCTGCGTGTTATAATGATCATTAATTATATCATATCTTTTAAGAGGGGAAATTAATGGCAAAAAGATAGAAGCACCGTCCCATCTTCTTTCCAAGTGGCGCAATAGTTGGCAGTTAGAACAACCGATAAGCGTGAATAGTGATTGGCAAGGCCCGGCCTCAGGCCGTGGGCCGCCTGAGCCGGGTCCTGAAAAGCCCAAGCTATTAAAAATAGTATGAGTTGACTCTATTGCAATACACAATATACAAGGGTTTAATAAGCTTGTAATAAAAGTATTTGTTTCTCAATATCTTGTGTCAGTTAGTGTAGCACCTCCTGACAATATAGGTTGGATGCTCTGGGAGGTGTATAGTGGTTCTGACACACATTAACCTCCAAAAGCATGGTCCACAATTAGCATCTTCATATGAAAAGTTGCAATAATTGGTGGACTCCCCCTATAAAAAGGTGTGTTTCATCATCAAATTTAACACACCCCCTTGATGAAACACTTTTTTAATCCCATATCTGTTCAATTTCCTAATCCCATCATAGATCTGAACTTTTCCACCTTTGGTTTTGGTAATGCTTTGGTTAAGATATCTGCCGGCATTTCATCTGTTTGTAGGTAGATAGGGTTGATTGATTCCTTTTCTACCATGTCATGTAACCAGTAGTAGCATAGGTCCAGATGTTTCATTCGTCCATGATGTTCTGGATTCTTGGCTACAGTTAGTGCTGACTGGTTGTCAATGAAGAGTTTTGATGGACATGGTGCCTTGTATCCCAATTCCTTTAACAGGTTCTGCATCCAACAGATCTCCTTCCCTGCTGCAACTGCAGCAACATATTCAGCTTCTGTGGTGGATAGTGTCACAATTGGTTGTAGTTTGCTGCTCCAACATACTGCTCCTGATCCCACTTTGATTATGTACCCTGTTGTTGATTTTCCACTGTCCTTGTCTCCACCATAACTAGCATCACTGAAGCCAACGAATAGATCTGTATTTAATGGATCAGGACCATATGTGAGTTTCATATCCATAGTTCCCTTCAAATATCGGAATAGATGCTTGACAGCCTTCCAATGTGCTATACCAGGGTTTGAATTAAACCGAGCCAATACTCCTGCAGTGTATGCAATGTCGGGACGGGTGGTAGTGGCCAAGTACATCATGGACCCAACTGCATTAATGTAGGGAATGTCACGCATTTCATTCTGTTCCTCCATGGTTTTGGGTGACTGATCTGATGATAGTTTTGCCCCTGGATCCATGGGTGTACCCACTGTATGACAATTTGACATCCCAAATTCCTGTAATTTGTTCAAGATGTACTGGCGTTGTGATAGAGAGATAGTCCGCTTTTCTCGATCTCGTGTGATTTCAATGCCTAATAGGAAAGATGTAGGTCCTAGATCCCTGAGTTTGAAATGTGTAGCTAATTCAGCTACAAAATCATCCAGGACTTTTTCGGATGGTCCTGCAAGGGTGATGTCATCTACAAATATGGGAACAATGACTTTGATTCCATCTCGTTGATAGATATAGACCGATGGATCAGAATAAATCCGCTTGAAGTCCATTTTCTCTAGTACACTCCGCAGGTGTTTGCTCCAGAGATTGCTTGCCTGCTTGAGTCCATAGAGCGACTTGTCTAGTCTACATGCTACATCTGATCCTCCTTGGTGAAATCCTTCTGGCTGGACCATGTATATTTCTGCATCAATATCACTGTTGATGAATGCATGTGATATGTCAACTGATCGGAGGTGAAGGCCTTCTGCTGCAGCCAGTGCTAATACTAGACGAATAGTAGCATGGCGCATTGTTGGGGCAAAAATCTCTGTATAGTCAAATCCTGGTCTCTGGTTGTATCCTTTAGCAACCAATCGTGCCTTAAACCGTTCTATTGATCCATCTGCCTTGCGTTTCACTTTGAAAACCCATTTTGATCCTATAGCCTTTTTTCCTGGTGGTAGTTTCATTATGGTCCAAGTTCCATTGCTCATGTGTATGTTCATTTCCTCCAAGGCTGCCTCTCTCCATTGTCTTGCCTGTGGACCATTCATTGCCTCTGTAAATGTCCTTGGTTCAGAAATAATTGACACATGTGCCTCCTCCAATTCCACTTCATCGGTACTGTCAGAAGTGGTAGGATTGGGTTCCCAGGTTTTCCACCATTCATTAGGAGGTTTTTTGTTGCGCAAAGGTTTTCGAATAGCAATTGGTCTGTTATCTTCCTCCTCCTCTTCCTCCTCCTCATTATCTGTGATCTGGGGGGGTGGTGTGATAACATTGTCTTCGGATTCGGGTACAGGGATTTCATGATCCTCCACAGGGGCAGTTGGTAATTCATTTGGTGGATTATCATCTTCTTCAACAACTGGACCCCCTGGGATATAATCCCTCGTACTTGATTCATCCTTCCCACCAGTATCTGGAACTTGTGGTGGTTGGTGTTTCCATGTGTATCGTTCATCGAATTCAGCTCGTTCACTGATCACTATCCTTCTTGTCAATGGGTTGTAGAATAACCATCCCTTATACCCTTCAGGATACCCAATGAAGATGCATTTCTCCATGTGAGATCCCAGGCTTGATCGTTTATCCTTTTGAATGTGGACATATGCAATGCATCCCCAAACTCTGATGTGACTGATATTTGGTTTCCTTTTGTGCCAAATTTCATATGGAGTTTTGTCCTGTAAGGCAGATGATGGGCAGTGGTTCCAGATGTGTACAAATGCAGCCAGGCAGTACTCCCAGAAGTTCTTGGGTAGTTCAGACTCTGTTAGCATGGTTGTAATCCCTTCTGCTAATGTCCGGTTTGCACGCTCTGCCATTCCGTTTTGTTGAGGTCTATTACGGACTGTATGCTGACGCAAGATACCATGTTTATCGGTGAATTCAATGAATGCCCTTGACATGTATTCTCCACCCTTGTCATCCCTAAGTTTCTTTATTTTCCGTCCAAGGAGGTTTTCTGCAAATGCTTTGTACCGTTTGAATGCCCAGAAAACACCACTTTTGGACTTGATTGGGATGACGTAATAGAATCTTGAAGCCTCATCAATGAATGTAACCCAATAGTAACATCCAGATCGGGATCTTGTGCCAATATAATGTACATCTGTATGTACCAACTCCAAAGGTTCATTGCAGTGATGTTCTGAGGGGGGAAATGGGTTGGCATGCATCTTTCCTGCAAGACATGGTTCACAAATTGGATCTGGTTTAGCCTTTGAATTAAGTACCAATCCTTTGACCATGTTTCTTCTCATTAGATTCTTTATCCCCTCATAGTGGTGATGTCCCAATCTTCTATGCCACAGAGACAGATCTAGAGGTAAAGTAGAGGACATGTGCACATTCTCCATTCTATTTATAATAGTCTTGCCATCCAAGTAGCCCACATTTCGATCAGTGATTGATGCAGTGAATAAAAGATTCCCATGGCGATTAAATCTTATGGTTTTGGATGAAATGTGTACATCAAATTCTTTATAACGTGTGAGATATAGGACAGCAAGAAGATTATTATGTAAAGCTGGAACATGTAATACTTTTGTGAATTCAACCTCCCGGCTAACTCTTCCATCAATGATTGGTTGAAAAATAACACTCCCAACACCTTCAGAATATACAATTCTATTGTCTGCAAGTTTTATTGGGGTTCTGTATGGGGTATAGGTGTGGAACCAGTTGTAATGGGGTGTCATATGCGATGTGGCCCCTGTGTCTGTATTCCAATCATAGATATTAGCTGAGGTTGCACATGCATCATGTTGTGAAAAGACACTTGCTTTTCCTGTCTGTTCCTCTACTTCCTCTATTTTTGCCTCTTCCATCTTGTTAGCACTGTTGCGTGACTGCCAGTATTGCTGTATCTTTTCTTTATTCCTTGGCTTTGGACAGTCATAGCTGAGGTGCCCTTCCTTGTCACAATTATAGCAAACCATCTTTTTTCGATGCTTGATGGGTGCTTTGGCCCTATTAACCATTTCTCCACGGCGATTGCGATTTAGTTCCTCGCTTCTAAATGCCTGGAGAATGGTATTCTTGTCCAACTTCTCCATGAGTAATAATGATGAGGAGAGGTGTGCATATTCCTCAGGAAGAGCCCGGATGAGTGCCATGCATTGTAATTCTTCATCCAACTTTTCAATTGTGAAGTCCTTTGGGCGCAGGTTTTGAATAGTCCCCATTGCTTTATCAATTCTGACACCCAAATCCATCAAAGACTCCTTTTCATCCTTTTGGATTGAGAATAGGTCATCATAGGCATTGAAGCGGGCTCCTGGTTTTTGTTGTAAGTGTGTCCTTTCCAACAAGTCCCACATTTTGATTGGATCTTCTTCAAATCCACGGAAATGCACCCTCTGATCATTTTCCACCATAAGATATATCTCTGCAGCTGCTTTCTCTGCCTTTGTTTCCCACTTCTCAATGTTATCACTGCCATTTACTGGCTTGATTTCTTTTCCACAAACAAGCTTCCAATAACCCAACTTCATCAACCATGCCTTCATTTCTCCAGACCATTCTGGATAATTTTGGTTGTTTAATGGTTTGAATTTTGGTAATGATTCTGAGGATGTCATGCTTGACACAGTAGGGAAATTTTCGAAAATCCGAAAATTAAGGTTTCTTGCTTATGCAAGCAAAAGTGACAGGCTCAACCAAACACAAAAGTTGGTTTGTTATGCCTCCAAATTCAAGTACTTATAGTAATGTGTATTACAATTAGAAGCCGGGGCCCATAACCTATTAAAAATAGTATGAGTTGACTCTATTGCAATACACAATATACAAGGGTTTAATAAGCTTGTAATAAAAGTATTTGTTTCTCAATATCTTGTGTCAGTTAGTGTAGCACCTCCTGACAATATAGGTTGGATGCTCTGGGAGGTGTATAGTGGTTCTGACACACATTAACCTCCAAAAGCATGGTCCACAATTAGCATCTTCATATGAAAAGTTGCAATAATTGGTGGACTCCCCCTATAAAAAGGTGTGTTTCATCATCAAATTTAACACAAGCCGAGCTGGGCCGAGTAGTACTTGGGCCGTCCACTCTGGGGCCGGCCTAAGATATTGTAAGCCCAAGCTTGCTAGTGGCCCCACAAGGTAAGGACAAGGTACCGCATGGTCAAGGATGGTCAGATTTTCTTTTGTATAATGTAAGTGACCAGTTCAATTTCATTCAGCCCCTTTGTACACAATGCTGCCAAAGTCAACATCTTGCCTGCGACGGCCAAGTAAGGCCCCAGGGGGATATTGAGAGTGGCGAGGAAATCGAAACAACTTCGGGGCGGAAAATTTTGGCCAGCGGGGATTCAGAGGCCGCATTACTCGAAGTTGAGCTATCCTCTGATGAAGAGGAAATTTATGTGTAATATACATTCATAATATTTTTAAGAAGTTTATTTTAGACTACAAGTTTACAAATGCCATCTTGTAACCATTTGTACCCGCGGCCTGGGCCCAAGCCCGAGCCCAGCCCATGCCGTCTCTTAAAGTCCGGCCTGAGATATTGGCAGGCCCAAGCCGCCAAGGCCGGGCCGGCTCTTCCCAATCACTAAGCGTGAACCGGAATGTGAAGTCAACATCATAAGCAAATGAGCGTCACGTGAAGTCAAGGTGCAACGGCTGAAGAAGACTGTAACTCTTTGTCTTAAGATTGTGAGATGGTGTGACATGTGGAAGTTTGTATACAATGCGCCACACCAATATTATCGTGCCTGGTAATGAACCTTGTTTTGAAAAGAAAATAACAATGTTAAGTTGAAGACAAGGACACAGAAGGATTGGGTCTGTATATGCATCTCAGTGAGTGAACAACTTTCACTATATATTAAGTACCTGTATATGTGTACAAAATATCTATAAGTAACAGAATGAAAATAAATGATTGCACACATACCTCAGTGAGTGAACAACTTTCACTGAGGTATGTGGCGTATATTGCATCCTTTTTAGATACTCGAAGTTTCGAGCTAATCGTGTCATTAAAAAGAGATGTATAATCAAAGGAGTTGTTTTCCCTTTACTGCATCATAGTATATACCATATATGTGCATACACTCATCATTGCGGGTCCAATCTTGGTCTAGGTTTATGCAAAGACTTGCATTATTAACACTTCCCCTCAAGTTCGAGTGTCAATAAGGCTGAGTTTTGATGTAAAATGAATGAGCTTTGGACGAGGGAGAGCTTTGGTAAATATGTCTGCTATCATATCTTCAGTAGGACAATATGTGAGTATGACTGTGCCATTCTCCACAATTTCGTATATGAATTTGTATCAGATGTTGATGTGCTTTGTTTGTCCTTGAAACCTATTATTCTTTGATATAATGCTAGTAGCTTGATTATCGTAGTGTAGTTTGATCGGCTTGATGAATGGATGGAAAATTTCATTCATGAACTTGCAAATCCAGCATGCTTCTTTAATGGCATATGTGGCTGCAACAAATTCAGCTTCAGTACTAGATAAAGTGACAAGCCTTTGTTTGTTCAAGCTCCAAGGGAATGCACATAAAAAACAGTAGCCTGACATTGAATGGCGATCCAGTTGTTGCCCCCAATCTGCATCTGTACATCCCATTATTCCTTCTTTGTTCCTCCCAAATGTTAATTTGAAATTTTGTGTTCCTTTCAAGTATTTCAGTACTCTTTTTGTTGCTTCCCAATGTACTCATCCCAGATTTTCCATAAACTGGGATAGAATAGATACTGCGAAAGCTATATTTGGCCTGGTACCCATTGTTGCCCACATTTGTGAACCAATGGCTTCGCAATATGGGATATTCTTCATATCTTCATGCTCTCTTGGTGTACATTGCTCTTTTGATAGTAATGGTTTGGGTCAATAGGCAGTGTGACTGGGGCTGCATCTTGTAGATTAAAACATTTGATAATTAGGTCAATATATGCAGTTTGCCCAAATGAAATTGTCTGCACTTTTGTATTGTATTTGACTTCTATATTCAGTAACCAATGCAATTTACCGATATCCTTCATTTTGAAGTGTGATTCAAATTGTTCTTTTGTTTGGATTATCCCTTTGTTTATGTTTGCAGTAAGAGTGAGATCGTCCATAGCTACTGCAATAATGATGATATTACATTCCATTTGTTTGTAGAATACGGCTGGATCAGAGAGTGAGCAAGTGAACCCCATTTGATTTATTACCTTGCTAAGTAGTGTTTGTACCACTCTCTACCTGACTGTTTTAAACCACATAAAGCTTTCTTTAATTTGAGTACTTTGACTGGTGGGCCTTGAGGAAAACCCAGTGGTTGGCACATATACACTGTTTCTGTAAGTTTTGCATTTAAATATGTATTGTTGACATCCATTTGCTCAATAGGCCAGTTGTTCTGAGCTGCTATGCCTGTTATGAGCCTTAATGAAGCTAGATGAATGATGGGAGAAAATGTCTCCTTGTAATCTGTCCCAAATAGTTGGGTAAACCCTTGGGCACTAGTCATGCTTTGTATGTGGTAATGTTTCCATTTGCATCACATTTTATTCTTAGTGTCCATTTAGAACTGACTATGTTAACTCCTTTGGGTTTGTCAATGAGTTCCCAGATACTCAAGTCATGTAAGACTTTCAATTCCTTTAGAAACACTGGTTTCCACAATGGCCAATCACTTCCTCTCATTGCCTCCTCCACTGTAGCTGGGACTCCTTCTTGGAGATTTGCAGGCATCCCTATAGTCTCCAATCTCTCACTGTCATATATTTTACAACTTTGTTTCTCTGTTAACACCTTCAAGGGACATTAGTCAAACAATAGAGGACTGGATCCTTTAACTTTGGCTCCAGAGTTTTTATGATGTTCATTGTCCTGATAACATATGATTTATTGCTAGCTCTAAACCCTAGAATTAGCATATCCTAACCCTAAGTAGCTAGGTGGCATTGCGATAAAATCCCATGGAAACCAGCAGAGTCATGGATTACATACTAATCAGGTGTCTCTAACCCTTGTAGTATGTAATCTGCCTTGTCTCCTTGACTACATATTGAGGGAGATGACTCATTGACTCATTGTATCAATATGACTATGCAATAGTCATGATACTGACTCTTAATCATAGCCACAGGCTAGTCATATCAATGGCTGTGAGTGGGGATGATCTATGACTCAGATACATAGTCATAGTTGATCAGATGACTCTGAATCCACCTATGAGTCAAGTCAGTATGGGAAATACTGACTGATTCTCCTAGTCACATTACATAGTAAGCAGGATCCTGGACTAGTATAAATACAGGCTCAAATCATGTACAGTATTTATATTATCATTGTCAATATCGCATCACTTGCTCATTTAGCTACACTAACCTACCAAGTCCACACATTGTGCTTAAATCAAGTATTCTCCTTGCCAATCTGTTGACCATCTTGTTTCCTTGAGTTGAACTTTCTCCTTGGAAAAGGGACACAGGCACATAGTTAAATAAAACTAAGTGGATACTGAATTAATTGACAAAACCCCTACATACAGATTACTTTGAATTTGAATCTCCTTTCTCAAGCCACACTACTTAACTCAAGTAAAAAGAGTTTACAAGTATGCTAAATAGTAATAATACATTACACTCACTGTCCATCCTGTCTATAAAGTCCATCCATTCTGATGGGCTATATCCATCTGTGTATGAGGCATTTTTATTAACCATAATTGGTGGCTCACTTGGACTGTTCTCCCATGAATTGAGTCTTCATCAAAACTGTTTTTGTCCTCTAAGATAATGCATGTAGCTTTTCCAGGCTCTTCGGATACTTGTAGTCCTGGAGGAAATTTGATCTGACTGGGACCTACAGTACATTCCCCTTGTTTGAGATGGTGTATATATGTAATTAGATGGGAATCTATTTCTTGTACTCCATCTTAATGTCTCTTGGGATGGAGGTTACATTTTCTGGCAATTCTGGGGTGCCAATGCAAGGTGATTGGATTAGCAGTACATTTGTAGGATCTTCAAGAGACTTCTCTATCTCATAACATTTACGCTCTTGATCTCCTCCTGATGTAAATATAGGTGCCCTATTTCACACAGGGAATGCCACATTTCATTCTACAGTCACAGTTTGCTTTTCTGGCCAATATATGCAGTGTCCCCCTCTATTGAAACTGTATCTGACCAAGTGGCCCTCTTTTGCCTTGGGTCCTAGCTTGCCACCTTCTGGCTCCTCACATATACAGTTTCTCCCCACTCTGGTAAGTCACTTAAGTTCAGCTTCTTGTTGTGGATTAACTTGTATGGCATTTTTCCATCGAGAGCTGATGTTGATGTTCTATTCTTTAGATACACTGCATGCTGTATGCACTCACCCCATAGGAACTTGGGTAGATTAGTAGCAATGATAATTGATCAGGTGTGCTCAATTAGCATGCAATTTAATTGTTCTGTGACACCATTTTGCTGGGGAGTATCAGGAACAGTTAGTTGTTGGACTGTTCCTTGGGAGGCTAGGTAGTCTTTAAATTCATTGGATATATATTTGCCTCCATTATCTGACTCCAATTTTATAGTATTTCTTTGTTGTTTTAGGAATGCCTCATACACCTTGTACTTCTGAAATGCTTCTCCTTTTGTTCGCATTAAGTAACTCCTTGTTTCCCTTGTGAAATCATCAGTGAATGATATATACCACCTACATCCCCCAATGGTTTGAACTTCAGATGGCCCCCACACACTGGTGTGTACCTTTTAGCCTTGGGATTTGGCTCATTCTGATTTATGGATTTTTGGGATTGACTCTTGGGTAATCTTCCCTTTGGTTCAGGCTTCACAAAACTCGACGGGCTTTGAATAATCTAATGTGATGCCTTTGATTGCACCATTTTGGACCATTTGTTTTGCAGCAGTTGGTGCTATGTGTCCCATATGTGTATGCAGCTCATTTATAGTCATCATAGTGCATGCTTCACTTTGTAAGTTGTTAACCTCATGCCTGATATAATTTGTTTGATAAAGACCATTAATTTGATCGATTTGCCCACATATACCTCCCTCTGGGTTTTGAAGGGTGCATTTTCCATCGCTGAATGTGCATGTGAACCCCTTTTTATCACATCGTGCAATAGACACTAGAGTAAAGGCTAATTAAGGTGAGTACAACACATCTTGCAATGTGATGTTAGTGGGCTTGCTGCCATTTAGTACTTGTATGCACATATTGCCGATTCCTGTGGCTAAGAATTCCATTTTATCAGTGGCACGAATTTTCTGAGGTGGATGTATTGATTTGAAGCTGGAGAACAAGTTTAGGTATGGGGGCATGTGAGAATTGGCCCCAGAGTCCCATACTTCAACGATCTTTGTGCCACTGTTGCCAGTTTTGGTATCTGTTAAGATCCCTGTGTTCAGTGAGGTAACAAATCTATATGACTCCTCATTTGTGATGTTTGCATTCCTACTACTGCCTGTGTAGTGTCCCCCTTGATTTGTGTTACTGCACCTTGTTTTTCCATGCATATATTGTGGCCCTTGCCCCTCCTTGCCACCACCTTTGCTCCAACAATCGGCTATAATGTGCCCAATCCATCTGCCATTTGGATTGAAACATATCAAGTGTCTATTTTGAGCTGTGGAGGTATTCCTGGAGTTCCAGGAGTTATTACTAGGGCCTGTACTTCATCGCTGGCCTCTAGTATTTGCTAGGAGTGCTTGATTGTTGTTATTAGTTGTATTTGAGTTTTTCTATGATTTTCTTGCACTCATATTCTGCCTTGCACTCATATTCTGCCTTGCACTCATATTCTGCCTTGCACTCATATTCTGCCTTGCACTCATATTCTGCCTTGCACTCATATTCTGCCTTGCACTCATATTCTGCCTTGCACTCATATTCTGCCTTGCACTCATATTCTGCCTTGATCATTGTGCTTAGGCTTGTAGGGGTTATAATAGTACCAGTGGCTATTGCAGAAGTCATCACAGCATTCATCATGACATTGTAAGAGTCTGGTAGTGAACTTACTGTAACATAATGTTGAAGAAATCATTTTCTTCTACTTTCATCCCCATACTCCTAGTTGCTGGTGCATTTCTAGCAGGGTGTCAAGGTGAGAATTTATCTCTTCCCCTTCTTTATATTTTAGAGTGCACATTCTGTGCTGCAAGTCAACTTGGGCACCATTTTCGGCTTCAACTCAAATTCCTGGCAAACAGCCTCCCCATACCTCTCTTGCCATGCTGAATCTTTGTAGATTGAGCATAAGAGAGGGGCCAACTGATAGGAAAATCTGAGCTTTGACTCATCCTTCACATGCGAGGTAATGATCCAAATGTTCCCCTTGCTTGTCCCTGATATCTAACTGATCATTGGTTAATACAGTTCCTGTGACATATATTGTAGGGTCTGGAGGGTGTTGTGCACTTCTGCCAATGTGTTTCAGCAATGCACCTGACTCCAATATGGATAGTAGACAGCCCTTCCAGGCAATCCAATTCTTGCCATTGTCAGAGAGTTTCTCAAGTGTGACTATAGTGGACCCATAATCTGTTAAGTTGAAGACAAGGACATGGAAGGATTGGGTCTGTATATGAATCTCAGTGAATGAACAACTTTCACTATATATTAATTACCTGTATATGTGTCTACAAAATATCTATAAGTAATAGAATGAAAATAAATGATTGCACACATGTATGTGGCAAATACTGCATCCTTTGATTTACTCTGTAATTGTTTAGGGGAGTCTTTAGGAGAGTAAAAAGGAAGGATTTAGATACTCGAAGTTTCTAGCTAATCATGTCATTAAAAATAGATGTATAATGAAAGGAGTTGTTTCCCTGACTTCCTCTGGGATATCCCAATCAAATACCAAAAATGGCTTACCACTACAGTCTTCAGAAAATGGAATATTTGTGAGTCTTTCATTTCAACAAATAATGGCAATTGTGAATTTGGAATCCTGGGTGTGAGCCTTGAATTTGAACAAACACATCATTGACTAAAGCAATGCAAAATATGACAAATATTCAGAAATTGGTGGAAAATTTATGTATTCTAAAGAATTCACTGGTATTTTTCCAGGTTGAACAATATGTATGCACCTTCCACACCCTAGGTTCTTGTTAGAATAAAATTGTGGGTGTGGAAAAGGCCATCAATACTGGTACTTGATAGCAAACTCACATTGAGCCTTGATGTGTCGAGAAGTAAGAAAGGGTCTTTTAGCCTTCACCACAGCCTTCAAATTCTCTTTCTTCAATGTATTGTGAATTGTCTGTGTGCAGACATTGAGGGAGAGGTGGAACTTGGCCTGGAAGGCATTATCAACCTGTCCCAAAGATGATAGAATGAGCCAGGTGGTGATGATCCCTGGGGGAGAGCTTGGGAGGACAACCTCTGGAAGGTGTTGGAAGTGGACTAGGGAGTTGGGAGCAGATTTCTGATACTGTAGAGTGCCCAATATAGAGTTTAGAAGAAATTGCTCTGCAGGAGTGACCCTCCTGGAGAAGAGAAATGACAGAGAGTCTTGTTTCAGCAGAGTGCTTCTTCATAATGTGGTGGGAGGGTGAAATGAGGCAAAGATTCATATAAATGTGTTATTTAATCAGAAATTCCCACAGTCATATGAACCTTAGTTGAGTTTCATGTATCAGTTGACAGAGCAGAAAAAGTGTCTGGATGCACCATGTCCATTGTTCATTTTTTACTCTCCTGATAAGGAAAGCTATGGTGTCATGCTTATATCATCATATAGGTCAGATCTATACCTCTTACTTCTGATTTTTTCAAATTTTTATTTATTTTATTTCTGGAGCTGTGAACCCTCTTTCCAATTTCACCAAACATCCAGACACTTTTTTGGGTCACTGTACATGGTGATTCCCAACCACAGCAACCTGAGCCCTATGCTCATGATCTCTTACTAACCCAAATCCCAAGCTCCCTCACTGCAACTCCAATTCCCAATCAACCCCAAGGCCCTTTATGAGAAGTGTGATGGTAGATGGTGATCTCTAAACAACAATCCAGGGCAAACATGACCTGGCACAGATTCTGCATAGCCCTTTGTGTCAGTGGTGAAAGTTGATTGTTTATGAGTGATAAGTCTCACATGATGTGTGAGAATGAAAATGGAAATATGAGTAATGGTATACAAAGAGTGAAATCTGTATGATGGATGACAGTCTGCAGAATGGTGATTTGTAGTGAGGAGATCAAAGGTGGTCTGCACAGTACCTACAGTAGCTTTGATTAACAGTAGCTATGTAGCTGTGATCCATTTGTTTAAAGTTTTCATGGTGTTGTGTCACAACTGTTACAAGACCATTTCCGACAAAATGTCTAACGACCTTTTGACTTCTTGACCATTCTTTTGATTTTATCAGCATACTTAGATTCAACTTCAAACTTGTATTGGATTAACATCATTCATTATTTCATACATGATATCATTCTTAAGTCATAAAATAGTCATAAACTAACATTGAAAGACATAAAAGGGTAATGAATGGAGTGAGGGAAGGCAGTCAGAAAGTCTGTAAAATATCTCATCCATTGTATTATTAATATCAATTTGTCAAACCCATCTACAATCTCTTTCACCAATATATTCATGTGTCCTAGTTAGCCTTATACTTCATCTGCAGGGCAAATTAACACAAGTCCTTATCCATTTACAACAAGTAGCATCTCCTCACTGAGACAAATGGAAAGTTATACATGTACAGTCTAGGAACAACATCATGAAAACTTCAACAAGTCACCCCTGTTCTAGTCTTAGTACCAACCCAACTTCTGTGCTCTAGTCTATGGCCAGCCCAAGACTTAACCCAGCCTTGACCTTAGTCTTTGGACCCTGGATTAACAACTAAGTGTCAACTACTGTATATTGGTTTGAGATGTACTACTTGTTTTTTTTCAGAGTACTGGAGTACCCAGATAGTTTGTGTGAAGCCAAGCTCCACTTGTTTAGGAAGCAGACCTCCCAGTTCAATAAATACAGACCTTCCAGTTGCCCACTCAGTTCTCAATTCTAACAGCCTTAAATGTAGCAATATAAAAGTCAGACACAGAGCAGGTTGAATGGCAAACTCATCTTGGTAATCTTTTGGAGGGCTGTTGAGGACTGGGTCTGTGAGGGGTTATGATATACCACAGGTATGCCAAGGGTGAGTAGGACTTGGCTTCAGCTTATGTGCTGCACCCTTGTCAGACTGTCAGTGTCTTAATTTCAGGCAGACAGGGACTTTGTGTATTTCCAGACCTGAGGACAGGTCTGGGTTTTGAGGGGGTGTAGGTATCAAGCAGAACTAGAGTTATTGTAGACTGAGAACTAAGTTGGGCAAAGTCAGATGGGAAATAGACCAGATACAAAGTCAGTATCCAAAGTGGGTTGTAACTACAGTATTTATACCATGAGCAGGTACTGTTCTACAAATCAAACAGACAAAAGGGGGGGATTAAAATGAGAATGTAATCCTGGCTGTCTTACCACACATACATACCTTGGCCACAACCTGACCCACTGACTGCACCTGAACCTGGCCATCTTACCACACATACACAGCTACAACTGGACCACTGACCACACTCCTATTGTTCCCCTGATCAAGCTCAACCTGAGATCAGACTCAATCAAGATCAGAACCCTTTTTCATTTCCTACCCCAATCTAGACTCTCAGTTCTGCTTGTTCAAATTTCCCCTTGTCATGAATACGCTAGGGTTCTCCATTCCATACATATATTAGTTACATGACATCTGTTTTAGAAGAATAAGAAATCACCCAGAACATGATACTTTTGTCCTGTCTGTTACCAACCACGTGAGGCTGATACACAGCCTTACAGAGAACAAGGAAAGTGACACATAAAATCTGAATGAAAGTACAATATAGTCAGGTAGTTGGAGCAATCACAGAAATGGAAACAAAAGGAAGCATAGCTAAGGGTTTTGATCATCATGCAACACAGGGCTGTCTAGAAGGGTAATGCATATAAATGATAACTGAGCATATTTTGGGCAATGCTTGTTGGAATATTAGCACAACACATCTGTGTCACATGACAGTGTCTAGGTCCACTATGGTTCACAACTGCCGGATGGGTATGTGGTGTCAAAAGTTCTATATATGCTATACTTATGAGCTAGAAAAGTTTTTTTCAGTCTTTCATTTACTTTATATGAGATGGAGGTTAGTAGATATTTGTTACAACCCATGTGCTTGGCACACTGTCAGCCCTGATCAGACCTCACACAAACCTCCAATCGCTTGCAAACTGTCAGTAAACTGACTAACCCCATTTATCACATCCATTGTTCCTGATTGGTATTTTCCATCTGCCCTTTCTATATAACCAGTTTATGCCTCTTTCCGCCTCTGTAGTAGTCTACGTCCAGATTTGTATTGTTCCATCTATCAGTCTCCATCCTTGCATTACTCTATATGTAGTTCCACCTTCTCCAGTATTTTCCTTTGTTCTGTTTTCATTCGGATAAGTGCCGGTTTTTCATATATATGCCACTCATGTATCGTAGTATTAGGACAATCAGAATATCAACTCAGAACACTTGTATACCTCTCTCATAGTCCCACCCTAAGCATCCCGCTCCTGCCTTTGCTTGCACTCACTCACTCTCAGTCTCTGACCCTCCAACCCCCAAATATCCTTCAGTTTCTGATTGGTGACTTACCGAGAGGATAATTCAATAGGACTTAGTTTTCTGCCTGCCCAAAATTTAAGGACACCTGATGGTAACTTGTGAGGGCACAGCACATACACTGAAGCCAAGTCCTTCTGTTCAGTCCTCATCAGCCTTCCAACATCAGTCAGTTTTCTGTTCTTAACAATATTCTAGAAATAATGCTTCATAACAATATACTAATTTCTTAAGTTTGCAATTATAGAATACAGTCTTTCATTTACTTTATATGAGACTGAGTATATTGTTATAGATTACTTCATATTACAACAGGTTATAGGGCCCCTGTAGCATACTCACTGCAAATTTGACATGTCAAATTCCCAAAAGCACAAAGTCTATTGAGAAGGCTTCTTCTTGTCTTTATGACATCCCATATCTAGATGACACTGGAACAAATTTCTAGTCATGGAAATATTGCACTCAAACAGATCAGTCAAAAATCCAGAAAGCTAAAGCCTGATTGTACTGACCTTGAAAGATGAACCTTTAAATGGAATTATTGGCCTCGAGTCTGCTAAGGAGGTGTGGGAGAAGTTATGTGCTAATATGAGGGAAAAGGGATCCAAAAAGTAGCTTACCTCATTGGTGAACTATTCCAAAGTAGCCTTGTGGACTCAGAAGCACTCAAACTGCAGATGAATAAAATATGGACTACTGCCAGATAGCTCAGAGCCCCTGGAAATGAAATAAAAGACAACCTTATTGCCATTGCAATCATCCTATCACTTCCCCCTTCCTACTTGACTCTCCAGACCATCCTCATGTCACTCAAAGATCAGAAGACTGAAGATGTCACAACAATCCTTGCTGAAGAATCCTGCTGCAAAGAATCAGCCACACAAGCTGCATTTCTAGTGAAATTCCAGATCAATGCAGGAAAATCTAAAGATACATCTGCTTCTGGGAAAGAGAAGAAGAAGAAAAATGAATACAAGAAATGTGATAATTGTGGAAGAAGCATCCTGGTGAATTGTTACGACTGGAAATCCCGCCCGGACTCCAGGTACTAGCTTATACACACCCATGCCCTATACGCACCCATTATCAGTTTACCAGAATTCCCACCGGACTCCGTCTATGTCTATGTCCGACCTCATCCCGCACATCAGTCACTGGACCCCGCTCAGAATACCCATCTTCCCTCTAACAGAGCCCCATTCCCATTTTAGTCAAATGACCTGTCATGATTCGGACTCCACTCCTGCTCCATTTCCTGTTATGGTTTATTATTTGTCACTATTTGGACTCTGCTCCATTCCATCCCATTCCTAACACCAATTTGGTGTTTGCTATTCCCGTTTTATGTTTTGCTCGTTTTGTTTCATTACTACTGGATTCAGTATGACATTCACTCCATGGTCTATTTAAACTGGCAGATGTTGTACATACATACAATCCAGTCAGAAAATCAGCTTAGATTTCCCCCAGTAATCTAATACATTTTCCACTCTAAACCCTACTTGAATCACACCGCTTGCACTAGTTGGAGCCCACGGGCTCCAGCACATCTATCTCTCTCACCAATCTCGACTCACGACCCACGATCTCTGACCTATGACCTTATGACCAACGACCCCTGCCTGGACTCCCCAGGATTCCCGTCCACCTGTCAGAAATTGGACAACATGATCTAGTGAGGGCACAGCCTATAAGCTGAAGCCAAGTCCTACTGGATGCTCCACAGATTTCTCCAGAGACCCGCTCTGTACGTATCCTAACATGAATGCTGAAAACCCAAAAATGATTCAAAAGATGATAAGACTGACAAACCAAAGGTTCTGAAGCCACAGCCAAAATTGCACAAGCTGCAGTATCCATAAGCCAGCCAATCCAACTCTTCATGGCTAGTGAATGATCCATAAATTGCAATATCCAACAGAAATGGATAGTTGACTCTGGTGCATCAGCTGCCATGAGCTCACACCACAAATGGTTTGCCACTTACCAATGCTTGAAGAACCCATAAAAGTTTGGTTGGGTGATAAAGCTACATACTCACTGTAGGAGAAGGCTCAGTAAAACTTGAACTATCCATTGGAAATCAGAAAATCACCGGCATTGTTCAATAAGTCCTACACATATCAAAATTGCATGGAAACCTTTTATCTGTCTCCAATCTCACACAAAATGGACTTCAGGTTGCTTTTGAAGCAAAGTGTCACATCTATAATGATCAAAATTTGCTCATTGAAGGCACACCTGGAAGGAAACATATACATCCTTCATGTTGACATCATGCTATCTGAACAAATCCACATCAGTAGGATCATCCTGTCACAACCATCACAAGTCACAACATTGTCACAAACAATCAAAGGTAATATTTGACAACTCTTTGACTCATCAAATTTGACTCGATAACCTGAACATTATTCGACAACATCAAATCTCTTTCAACATGTCTCATTTCAACATCATGAATGATTTCATTATTAGTTCATAATATAGTCATAACAATACAAAGAAAACCATAAAAGGGCCACGAAAGAAGTGAGGGAAGTCAGTCAAAATATCTGTAAATTAGTAATACTAGTAATTTAACTTGTCATAACTTCTTTGACAAATACTTCCGTGAGTTCTCACAACTGGTAACAGCCTCTTACTTCATCGACAGGGTGAATATATACTTCATCAAATGAGGCTTTTGAGTGTGATCAGTAGAATATTATTCAACTTTATTGAAGAATAATTGATTCGTGACACATCCCAGGAAGTGAAATAAAATCATAAGCACTTACCACAGTTGCTAAGGAGTTGAAGGTGACATAAAATTGTGGCATTGTCACCTAGGTTACATCAGTGCCAAATCAGTCCTCAAAATGGTTTGAAAAGGGATGGTTAAAGGAATGTCAATTGCAAACAGCAAAACAATTGATAACTCACCTTGTGAACCAAGTCTCCATGGAAAGCACACTTGCAAACCCATTCCAAAGTCCACTGAAAATCAAGAAATAACCATTCTTGCATGCATACATTAAGACATTTGTGGAAAAATGCCAACAAGGTCATGTACTGGATATGTATACTTCATCACTTTTATTGACAATGTGAGCTGAATACCTGACCTCACATTCTTGAAGGAAAAATCCAAAGCACTTGAAAAGTTCACTGCATTTGTAGAAAGGGTTGAGGTTGAGACTGGACTGCAAGTTGCAAAACTGAGCTCAGATGGTAGTGGTGAATATATCCCCAAGACGTTTGAGGCATACCTTACTTCTAAGGGCATCAAGCATGAAAAAACAAATCCATACACACCATAAGAAATGGTGTCTCCAAAAGAATGAACCACACCCTTGTAGGAAGTGTGCTGTCAATGCTCAAGGATGCCAATTTGCCCAATTCTTACTGGTCGGATGCTGTTGAATATGCTGGACAAATACACAATGTGATTCCAACATGAGATTTATCAGATTCAACTCCATATGAAGCCTGGTCTGGAAACTTACCAGATATTAGTCATTTTTGGATTTTTGGCTGTACTGCATATGTACTAATCCCAGAAAACAAATGATGAAAGCTGGATGGGAAGACCACTAAATGCATATTCATTGGTCATGCAAGGGATAAGAAGGCTTACCATTGTATTGACTGAAGCACTGGACAGGTGTATGAAAGCTGTGATGTTGTATTTGTTGAAGACATGGTGAGAACACCTGAAAGAGTCATCATTGAGGTAATCCCAAGCTCAAATGACACAGGAGCTCCCCAAGCAATCACCCTAGTTGAATCTATTGAAAATAACAGTGATGTACCAGACTTAATGGAAGTTGAAGATTCAGAAGATGGCTGAGTAAGCACCCTCTGCAGAAGGTGGTAATCCAGTAATCAGGTCCATTGAGACAACCTCAAACGGCCTTAAGGGTACATCCATGGGTCAAGGGGCTCCTTGTCGATCAACCTTAGTTTTCTGGCATGTGTCACAGCTGTGAGCATATGCCATGCAGTCCTGCAACATCCTCGGCCAGAAAAACTGGTCCTTCATCAGCAGAAAAAGTCTGTGACTGCCTGCATGAGCTCCTTCGAAGGGGTTGTCATGTATCAATTTGAGTATGGTTGACATCATGCTCTAGGTACGCAGATTTGACTTTTCCAGTCCGAATCTCGAAAGAACAATAGCTTATTCTTGCCGATGAAATAGTGTGAAGGGGTAGCTACCATATTTGGTGAAATGGGATTGGTGGCATAATGATTTCTGAAGGCGGGATCTTTCTGATATCCATCATGAAGTTCCTTAGCATAATTCTCATCAATTTCTATAAGCAATTGGGGGTTCAAGATGTCTTCAAAAGCTCGGGCATGTTCGGAATCCCAAGTCCAACAGACTCCTTTCTTTAAGAGGTTGAAGAGTGGAGCAACTGTCCAGGAATAAAATGGTATGTAAGCAGAGAAGTACAGAACCATCCCAAGGAAACATTGAAGATCTGCTATCTTGGAAGGCGTAGCTACAGTGAGGGACAAAACCCTTCCAATGATTTTTAGTTGTGCAAATATTCTTGAATAACTCAAGACCTACTGTAGATACAGACCTGAAATTTGGAGGTTGGTTAGGTCTATATGTTATCTATATGCCCTTAAAATATTATGACATAAGCATTAGTATTTCCCATGCAATAAATAAAACACTAATAAAATCACATTGGAAGGGTTTTGTCCCTGGTATATAAAAAATACAAATTAAACAATCTAGTACTTGGTATAGCCTCCCTTGGCTTTCAAAACAGCCTCAACCCTTCTAGGCATACTCTCTATCAAGTTCTGACAAGTAGAGGCAGGGATCTTCTCCCACTCTGTCTGAACCCTCTCCCACAACTTATGAATACTCTTGGGTGCCACCCAGCCTCCTTTTGAGGTAACACCAGAGGTGTTAAATTGGATTAAGGTCAGCAGACTGAGGTGGCCATACCATGACCACAAATCCATTGTCTTTAAACCAATTGGTGGCCTTTTTGCTCTTGTGTTTGGGGTCATTGTCTTGCTGAAAGACCACATCTCCTGTGTTCTTGCCATAATACTCCATGATTTCTTGAAGTTCATCTTCCATAATGCTAACATAAAGGTCAGCATCCATCCTTCCATCAATTTTGGTGGAATATCCTGGTCCTTCCCACAACATACAGCCTCACAACATCAGATTTCCCCCTCCAAACCTGATTGTAACCTCAGCCACCCTATCACTGAGCCCCTCTCCTGCCTTTTTCCACACCTACTTTCTCCCATCTGACTCCAAACAATTGATTTTTGTCTCATCTAACCAAACAGCCCTCTTCCAATCATCCACAGTCCAGTCCTTGTGTGCCAGAGCAAAGTCCATCCTTGCCCTCCTATGTCTCTTAGTGAGTAAAGGCCTTTTCTCTCCACCACAGCCCTCATTCCAGCCTTCATGAGTGCTCTATGAACAGTCTTCACTGAAATGGACTGTCCAGTCATATTTTGAAGGATTTTGGTCACCTCAGTGGCATGTTCTGCCTTCTGAGAAGTGATTTGTTAGAGGGAATAATGAATATCTGAGGGAGAAAACTTGCATGGATGGCCACCAGGTGCTTTGGCAAGTGATGGGCAATGGGTAAAGTGAATTCTGGATATAGTAAACAGATCTCTGCCAGTGATTGCAGAGATCTGAGAAGTAGACTTGCCCTTATTGAGCAAAATGAGATTGTGGCTAACCTGAGGAGGAGTAAGAGCTTTCATGGTGTAGAATGTTGAGTTGTGGGGATGTTGTTGAACTAGAAAGTGAACAACTATATATATCTCTAATTTTGACAGGTCACATGATTAAACAAAACCTTATTTGCTGATAATCAATAAGGTTTTGTGTTAATCATGTGACTGGGACAAAACCCTTCCAATGTGATTTTATTATTATTTTATTTATAGCGTGGTAAATACTAATGCTTATGTCATAATATTTTGAGGGCATATAGATAACATGTAGACCTAACCAACCACCAAATTTCAGGTCTGTATCTACAGTGGTTCTTGAGTTATTCAAGAATCTTTGCACAACTAAAAATCATTGGAAGGGTTTTGTCCCTCACTGTAGTTTTAGTATGGCAGTGACCTTTTCTTGATGGGTCGAAAAACCGAGTCTAGACACCTTATGTCCTAGTAATAGAATCGAGTTATGCCCAATGTAGCACTTTTTGGGTGAGAGAGTGATTCCTGCTGCAATTATGGCTTGTAGAACCTGGTCTAAATGCTCTAAATGATCGTCCCATGTCTTAGAAAAGATCACAATGTCATCAATATAAACTAGGCAGAATATCATATAAAGTAAAGTTGTACGGTGGGTGGTGGGTCCCGTTTTCCTTTTTTGGTACCGAGGGCACCGCTAGGTGCCATGACATAAGCACGATGTGTCAGCACGGAGGCATATCTGTGCCAGCGCGGATGCAATTTTGCAATCGTGGGAGCATTTTGGCCGCCGCGGGACCTTTTTGGAACCTTTTGTGATGCCGCAGGAGCTTTTCCCGAGCTTTTTCAATGCTGCGGGGGCTTTTCTTCATTTGTACAGGCACGGCACATCTACGGCGCACCCACCCATCCACCGCGCACCCATCCACCGCGCACCCATCCACCGCGCACCCATCCACCGTGCACCCATCCACTGTGCACCCATCCAACATGCACCCATCCACGGGCACCCATCCACCGCGTACCCATCCACTGCACACCCATCCAACGCACACCCATCCACGGGCACCCATCCACCGCGCACCCATACATCGCGCACCTGCACCCATCCACCACGCACCTGCACCCATCCACTGCGCACCCACTCCCATTCACAGCGCACCCACTCCCATTCACAGCGCACCCTCTCTCTTTCCTCCAGGTGATGCGTGTACTCTTTCCTTCTCCCTCTGTCCTGTGCTAATCCGCCTCCTCTCTCTTTCCTCCAGCGAGTGTGTGTACCATTTCCTTCTCTCTCCGTCCTCCTCTGATTGACCTCTTCTCTCTTTCGTCCAGCCGGTGTGTGTGCCATTTCCTCTTTCTTTGTCCTCTGATCATCCTTCTCTCTTTCCTCCAGGTGCGTGTACCGTTTCCTTCTCTCTCTGTCCTCCTCTCATCGGGACCCTCTCTCTTTCATCCAGCTGGTGCATCTACCATTTCCTTCTTCCTCTGTCCTGCGCTGATTTGCCTCCTCTCTCTTTCCTCCAGCCAGTGCGCATTCCATTTCCCTCTCTCTCTGTCCTCTTCTGATTGGCCCCCTCTCTTTCCTCCAGCCGGTGCGCATTCCCTTTCCCCTCTCTCTGTCCTCCTCTGATTGTCCCCTTCTCTTTCCTCCAGCCAGTGCACACTCCCTTTCCCCTCCCTTAGTCCTCTTCTGATCATCCCCTCTCTTTCCTCCAGCCCGTGCGTCTACCATTTCCTTCTTCCTCTGTCCTGTGCTGATTTGCCTCCTCTCTCTTTCCTCCAGCCGGTGCACGTTCCATTTCCCTCTTTCTCTGTCCTCTTCTGATCAGCCCCCTCTCTTTCCTCCAGCCGGTGCGTGTACTGCTCCTTCTCCCTTTATCCTCCTCTCTCTTTCCTCCAGCCAGTGCATGTACTGCTCCTTCTCCCTCTGTCCTCCTCTCTCTTCCTCCAGCTGGTGGGTGTACCGTTTCTTTTTCCCTTTGTCCTCCTCTGATCGGCCTCCTCTCTCTTTCCTCCAAAAGGTACGTATACCATTTCCTTCTCTCTTCGTCCTCCTCTAATTGGCCTCCTCTCTCTTTCCTCCAGCCGGTGCATGTACCGCTTCCTTCTCCCTTCGTCCTCTCTTTTTCCTCCAGGAGGTGTGTGTACCGTTTCCTTCTCTCTTCGTCCTCTAATCGACCTCCTCTCTTTCCTCCAGCCACTGCATGTATCGTTTCCTTCTCCCTTCGTCCTCCTCTCTCTTTTCTCCAGGAGGTGCGTGTCCCCTTTCCTCCTCCCTCCATCCCACTCCGATTGGCCCCTCTCTCTTTCCTCCAGCGAGTGTGTGTACTATTTCCTTCTCTCCATCCTGCTCTGATCGGCTTTCTCTCTTCCCTCCAGGTGGTTTGTGTACCCTTTCCTTCTCTCTTTGTCCTGCCCTGATTGGCCTCCATTCTCTTTCCTCCAGCCAGTGCGTGTTCCTCTGATTGGCCTACTCTCTCTTTCCTACAGTATGTCTACATTTCCTTCTTCCACCATCCTCCTCTGACCAGCCCTCTCTTTCCTCCAGGGGGTGTGTGTACCCTTTCTTCAGTGAGTGTGGGTACTGTTTCCTTCTCTCTTTGTCCAGCTGCTGTGTGTACTGTTTCCTTCTTCCTCCATGCCCCTCTGATCGGCCTCAATAAAATCAGAATAATTCAAATAAAATATAATAAATGAATATAAAATGGTTTAAAATAAAATAAATTGAAATGAAAAACAATAAAATAAAATAAAATTTAATAAATCAAAATAAAATATGTTAAATCAAAATAAATAAATTGAGTGACCACAGTAATTACTTGCAGTTGAGAGTCAATTTAACCACTCTTTCCATTTGTAACCATTGTTTCCATTTGTAACCATTGTCTCCTTTGTAACCTTTGTTTCCTTTGTAACCTTTGTTTCCTTTGTGACCTTTGTCTCCTTTTGTAACCATTGTTTCCTGTGTAACCATTGTTTCCTCTGTAACCATTGTTTCCTTTGTAACCATTGTTTCTTTTGTAACCATTGTTTCCTTTGTAACCATTGTTTCCTTTGTAACCATTGTTTCCTTTGTAACCATTGTTTCCTTTGTAACCATTGTTTCCTTTGTAACCATTGTTTCCTTTGTAACCATTGTTTCCTTTGTAACCATTGTTTCCTTTGTAACCATTGTTTCCTTTGTAACCATTGTTTCCTTTGTAACCATTGTTTCCTTTGTAACCATTGTTTCCTTTGTAACCATTGTTTCCTTTGTAACCATTGTTTCCTTTGTAACCATTGTTTCCTTTGTAACCATTGTTTCCTTTGTAACCATTGTTTCCTTTGTAACCATTGTTTCCTTTTGTAACCTTTGTCTCCTTTTGTAACCATTGTTTCCTTTTGGGGCTGTGGCTTCCATTTGTGACTGATGTTTCCTTTTGTAAAGTTTTCCATTCTTAGAACACTTTCTGTTCTTAGAACACTTTCCATTTTTAAATGGCTTTAGTTCTAAAACAGCAAAGCCCCAGATATACTTAGAAGTTACGTAACGGTTGTTCCCTTTTGTAACAGTTTGTTCCCTTTGTAACATCCCTTTTGTAACCATTGTTCCCTTTTGTAACCATTCATTCCTTTGTAACCGTTGATTCCTTTGTAACCGTTGATTTCTTTTGTAACTGTTGATTTCTTTTGTAACCGTTGATCTCTTTTGTAACCGTTGATTCCTTTGTAACCGTTGATTCCTTTGTAACCGTTGATTCATTTGTAACCATTGATTCCTTTGTAACCGTTGATTCCTTTGTAACCATTGGTTTCTTTTGTAACCGTTGATTTCTTTTGTAACCGTTGATTTCTTTTGTAACCGTTGATTTCTTTTGTAACTGTTGATTTCTTTTGTAACCGTTGATTCCTTTGCAACCGTTGATTTCTTTTGTAACCGTTGATTTCTTTGGTAACTGTTGATTTCTTTTGTAACCTTTGATTTCTTTTGTAACCGTTGATTCCTTTGTAACCTTTGTATCCTTCCTTTGTAACCAGTGTTTTCTATGTAACCGTTGTTTCCTTTATAACACTTTCCATTCCCGGAACACTTTCTGTCTAATGCAACTTTCCATTCTAATGCAACTTTCCATTCTAACACAACTTTCCATTCTAAAGTGACTTTCTGTTCTAACGCGACCTTCCATTCCAAAGTGACTTTCTGTTCTAACGCAACTTTCCATTCCAAAGTGACTTTCCATTCTAACGCAACTTTCCATTCCAAAGTGACTTTCCATTCTAACACAACTTTCCGTTCTAACACAACTTTCCGTTCTAATGCAACTTTCCGTTCTAATGCAACTTTCCGTTCTAATGCAACTTTCCTTTCTAACTCGACTTTCCATTCTAAAGTGACTTTCCGTTCTAAAGTGACTTTCCGTTCTAACAGCTTCCCTGTTAGAACAATGGGCCTCAGAAATACTTAAGAGTTGTCGATGCGGGGGGGTTTGGGGGGCTTCGCCCCCCAACAAGCTGGAGCCCGCAGCGTAGCAAGGGTTCCCAGGCTTGTCCATAAGTAAGGTGCAAGTACAGTTTGCATAACTCTCGGGAATATAGAGGGTCCATTACGAAGTCCAAAGGGCATTCTCCTGAATTGCCACAGTCCTCGATGGGATCTGAAGGTGGTCTTCAGTTTGTCTTCTTCTAACATTTCAAGTTGGGTAAAGCTGGCTAATGCATTGAAGGAAGATAGGATGTTGGATCCTGAAAGCACTTGCATGATTTCAGACTGGTGTGGCAACAGGAATTCGTCAGGAACTGTTAGGCTGTTCAACTTCCTATAGTCAATCACTACTCATGGTTTCCCATTGCGATAGACGACAAAGGCTGGCACCCCCCAAGGACTTTTGGACAGTTCGATTACTCCCTGTTGAAACCAAGTATCCATTTGTTCATCAATGACCTTCCTATTGGCTGGGGAAGTTGGAAACATTGACATCGAAATAGGTTGCACACCTTCTTTCAACAGGACTTTGACTTTGACATACTTGTCCTAAATGCCCATCTACTCCAAAGGCTTGGATGTTATTAGTCAATACCGACTCCAAGCGAGAGGAGACATCAGTAGGAATGTCAGGTTTTAAGTTAACCAACTTATGTAGGTCCTCCACATGAAATGTTTCTGTGGTGGCAACCTCTGACGTTTTAGGGCCTGCTGGGTCGAAATCATCTGCGAGTTCCCATTCTGGGGGCTGTCTGGAAGGTCGAGGGTTAAGGACACACTTCTCTTCTATTCTGGATAGGCTCTCTATGAGGTGAGCAATCTTGGTTGCCGTTGACTGCATCAATGCCTTCTCAGTTGAAGATCTAGGTGTCTGAGCCCATTTGTTCGCATTGTGAATTAATCCAATGTTTCCCCTCATCTAATGATTCTTGGTGTTAGAGAGGGGTTAGTGAGAGGTATCATGGCACGTTCCCTAGAGATAGGAGTGGTGGGAGTGGCTAGTATACTTCCATCATCATTCTGCAAGACAACTCCCTCAACTATCCATTGGTCACTGATAAGATCTCTGACAAATATTGGTACTAATCGAGCTGATTCCAGCTCTATAGTACAATCCTGTAGGGCCCGTGTGACTCTTTCAGTACACACCCCTTTGTCTGGTTTGGAAGTCAATTCACGTGAGTCATTGGCTAGTTCCTCAAGGGGGATCTTGCTAATCGAGAAGGCTAAAGGCTGTGGCTCCTTGGAGGAACTGGCTGGGATAGACCCCACCCTCCCTGGTAGAATCAATCTAGAGCCCAACAGCTGGTCTCGTAGTGTACCAATCTCATAGTTCACGTGAAAGTCCTCCCCAAGAGGAATTGGTACAGTCATGCCTCAGACAACATACATTTTGGTGGTAAATTTAAGGAGCATACTGGTGTTGTCTTCGAGGTAAATGGGGACATTGACGTATCCTAAGACCTTAGCATTACCGGTAAGCTGCATGAGGCACAACTTGAGTCCTTGCTTGAGCTTGGTGTGGTCCTCTAGTTCCTTATAGAAATCCTCTGAAATTAAGGAGAGGTCAGCCCCTGCATCCAGCCTGATTTTAATAGGACTAGAGGCTTCTGAGTTCCCTATGTGTCCATAGACGTGTAATGCTGAGATCCCAATACTGGAGTATCCCCCGGGGGATCCCTTCTGTGGTAAATGATGGTCGAATCCTCCTTCATAAGCCAACTGGATTGAGGGTATTGGACCCTGGGTCTATTGCTTTCCTTTCTTGTGGCCAGTTTGATGTTCCTCGACGTGTCTACCATAAGGTACCTTGGGCATAGTGTTCAGAACAGAGTTGTCCACTTCAGAGTCTGACTCCTCACAAGGAATTAAGTTAGGTAACTGTCCTGGGTCAAAGGGGAAGTTCTCCTCCTCTGATCCCTCTAACTCAAAGCAGTCTTCTATAACATAGGTCTGACTTATTTCCTTAGATCGGTGTGCAAATACTTCCTCGTCGACGATTTCCTCAATGGTAGGAGGTTCAGATTGCAATAAGGTTCCCATCTCAGTCAGACCTTTCTGGTTCTGACAATGAGCATCCAGCCACTCTCCTTTCTCGAGAAAATCACAGTCTGATATAGAAACATAGACTTGCAATGCTTCATTCTCATTTGAAGGTGAACTCGCATCCAAAACAACATCATCCTCTGATTGAGGAAGGTAGACAGAAATGAAAATTGATTCCTCATCAATGTTATGTACTTGTCCCTGTATGCTTAATCCATAAACCATTTCATAAGCCCTCTGATCCTCCACCTCCTCAGTTGGGTTCTGCATGGAGCATTTGTTAATAGAGACATAATGTGACATCCTACCCACGTGAGGGCAGTCGATCTTAAAATGCTCCAAGCTCCTGCAAATCCAGCACTCCTTCAGGGGTTTGGCGACGCTTTTCTTGTCACTTCATTCAAAAAAGAACTTGCCATGTTTCTTACCCTGTTTCACATTAGATCTCCTAGGGACAGCTTTATCTTGGGTTTCGCTGAGAAGGACATGACCACGATTAGTGGGGTCGATTCCTCTGGAGTGTTCTTCCTCATGCCAGGGATCCAACTCTTCCTGTTCGGTGATCATGACTCTGGGCTTCTGAAACTGATAATGCTCTTGATGCATTTGGACCCAAGCATTAATCAGAGCCTCTTGTAGATTGTTAGCATAAGTCAAGCTCATGATGTCGTCGATGGGTTGTCCTTGTAGAAGATAAAGCCATTCCGTGGGCAGCATTAGGATAAGTCTGCACATTTCGTCCTTTCGATTTTGGTGGAACCCATACAAGAATCGATAAAGTTTAATTCTCCATTGAATGTAGTGAACAGGTGTCTCACGATCATGGCCGGCTTGTCAAAATTTCATGGCTTCCCATTCTAAGGCTAAGGATTTGCACCAATGAGTTCCAAGTAATCCCTCTATGATGCCCCAAAGGAACAATCCGTGAGATCGACTGAATTCAGTGTGATGTTCATGGTCCAGGGTGCTCCACCAGACCTTGGTGTTGCCGGTGAGTTGTCTTGGCAGAGCAATTCCTAACAACGTGCTCATGGAGTCTGATATCTCCAAAGGAGATCGGCAGGGAATGGCGGGGATCGTCTGGATTCAGTGATCCTTGACCAGCAACCTGACCAGCTATACCCTCAGTGAATGCGGTAGAGAAAGACGGTTGACCCCTGTTGGCAACTGATCAATTCCTAATCACGGGTCGTTCATCACCGAAGTTGGGATTATCTGAAATTCTTTCGAATGCGATGCGAGAGCAATGAATCCCCTGGTGGGGCACAGGGCTGGGTTCTGTCACGATTTCTCTCTCAATTTCGATCATATTCAAAGGCCAATGCAGCTGAGGCTGATGGAAGGGAGTACAGACTTCAATCCCCTTTTCCTGAAAGTGATCTACAACTAGCATCCTCATATCCAATGGGAAGTCTTGCAAAATGACAGGACGATTGAGCGAATGGAGGAAACAAGTATCAGGAGACCCATTTAGGTTGCAAACAAACAAATTAGTCATGGAGATGGGTGAATTGGGCACTTGAATTGAATTATTATAAGGGTAAAGCACCTCCAAAACCATTTTATTGAGCCTCCTCTGATTTCACTTCAACTGGCCCCTTAGAGTAAAGTATGTGAACAATACATTTCACGTGACTCTGTTAAGAGATTCCTCCAACATTCGGATGTACATATACTGGTAGTCAACCTTGGGCACAATATGATCCCCTCTGAGTAGAACGTGAAGGATTTGCAGCACATCATCATGTGCACGAAGCACTTCAAGGAATAAAGAGAAAACTTCCCGCCTAAAAATTGTCCTTCCCCCTTCCATAATGGATGTACTGTAACATCACTCGACCATTTGGGAATCAAGTGGGTCAGATCCTCAAGGGTTCCTGGTCACGTGAAATAAGTCCTGCGCCGATAAGATGGCCTGATAACAACCTAACCAGACTGCTACAGTCACTGGTAAAGAAGGGTAATCCATTTCATACTCCTCCATGAAAGGAGTAAGCTGATTAGTGGAGATTCAATCGGCATAGTACGTGTCCCACTTCACATCGATAGGCTCAGCGTAAACCATATGACCCCCAAAGAACTGCTTGAGGATGACCTGCCTTGGTGGGAATGTGAGAACAGGCTCAGGTGCACGGGTAGGCTCGACATTAGCTCCAGGGGAGCTCAACTGCCTGGTTGATGGACATTCCTCATGTGGATCAGGGAGAGTATCCATTGACGGTCCAGCTGCTGCTCTAGGGGAATTTTCAGGAGGGGCTCATCTTTGAAAAGTCAACGAAGACTTCCTCATGGTGACGTTACGGGGTGGTTCCAGACTAGCAGGTCTTTGATGAGGTTTTGAACTACTTGGGGTTGTTGAAGATCTCGGTGTTTGGTTCTTGCCAGTGGTCATTTATGTGCTTAGAAATTAATAGTTGTAGAGTAACGTTTTCTTCATAGGGAAAGAGCGGTCCAGCCCAGATCACGACTGTGAAGAGTGGTGGAAGTTATAACCGGTCTATATATGAAGAATATCAACTGTTTAGGTACAACACAAAGATGTATTGACTATCTAAGTCTAATACAGACCAAATGTGTATTGACTGTTTAGTTCAATACGGTTGAGTGAAATAGCTATCTAAAGTAGAATAGAGAGCTAAAACAAATAAGGAGAATTGACTGTAAAGTACGATTCTGAATGACTGCTCGAGTGTTGAAGAGAATAACAAGAGAGTCAAATAACAGAGTAGCACAGATGTAGTCCGCGTGGATTGAGATAAAGGTTGAGTTTCGACTAATATAGTTCAAAACTCTGATTGTGCAGATAGTTAAAGCCTATCTGTGATGGTCGAGATGATACCCCAATCATGGCTTACAGGACACTAACTGGGTGTCTGGGTAAGTCATGGTTGTGGGGTAAAAAGTGTCTGAGTTCTAACTACTGGCACTAGATGTTAAAGTACATACACGGCAGGTTTCCGGAGAAACCCACAGAATATCTGGTAGGACTTGGCTTCAGCTTATAGGCTGCGCCCTCATGAGATTGTGTTGTCCAATTTCAGACAGGTGGATGGGAATCCCGGGGAGTCCAGGCAGGGTTCGTGGGTCGAGGGGTCGGAGGTCGGAGGTCGTGGGTCAAGAGGTCATGAGTTGAGATGAATGAGAGAGATAGATGCGCTGGAGCCCGTGGGCTCTGACTAGCGTGAGCAGTGTGATTCAAGTAGGAGTTTAGAGTGGAAAATGCATTAGATTACTGGGGGGAATCTAAGCCGATTTTCTGACTGGATTGTATGTACAACATCTGCCAGACTATATAGACTGTGGAATGAATGACATACCAAATCCAGTAATAATGAAATGAAACTAGCAAAACATAAAACGGAAATAGTAAACACCAAATTTGGTGTTAGGAATGGGACGGAACAGAGTGGAGTCCGAATCATGACAAATCATAAACCATAATGGAAAATGGAGCAGGAGCAGAGTTCGAATCGTGACAGGTCATTTGACTAAAATGGGAATGGGGCTCTGTTTAGAGGGAAGGCGGGTTTTCCGAGTGGGGTCCGGTGACTGACATGCAGGACGAGGTCAGACATAGACAGGGGCGGAGTCCAGTGGGAATTCCAGTGACTGATACACAATGTAACGAAGACAAATGCAGACAAGTCTGACGTACGGAGTCCGGTGGGAATTCCGGTAAACTGACAATTGGTGCATATAGGGCGCAGGTGCGTATAAGTTAGTGCCCAGAGTCTGGCGGGTATTCCGGTTGTAACACTAGAATACATATGTAAGTCTGGTGTGTTTGCACCCACAAGAGTTGATTGTTAAGTACCGTGTCGGAAACGTATTCCGGAACTATCGGGAAGTCACTGGAAGTCGGAAACTATTAGATAGGGTCAGGACGTCAGCTTCAGCTTATGTGCTGTGCCTCTACGCAAACACTCAATGTCCTTAATTTCGGAGGTGAGACTTATGATGGAAGATACGGATATTCAGAGTTCCGAAGAATTCCGAATATCGAGCATACAGAAAGATGGGAGAAGGAATAAGAAACTAAGTCAATATCAGATCTAAGGTAAAGTACAAATTCGTGGAAACTAATATAAGTCTTCTTGTTATTGTACTACAAACTAAGACCATAATAAGATGGAAACGGAAGTAATCTTAAAATGGAAATACAATAAGACGTATTGGGAACACAATATTCCGTAACGGGAATATAATAAACAAACGAGTGAATACTTGTCAATGGACAATTACCAAATGCGGAACAAGGGAAGAATGTGGATGATACGGTAACTATGATGTTCTGTAGTCAGAGGTCGGAAGTCAGAAGTCAGAGATCGGAAGTCAGATATTGAAACATCCAGGAACGGGTCATAACATTGATGTACTGAATGCATAGGTCGTCGAACTAATTATATGTGTATAATAAAATAGAGAGAAGTAGAAATAATAATGGAAATATAGTATGAGCTCATCCAGACTATATTTCCAGAGTATATTTCGCTGTACCTCTCACACAAGGATATGTATTAGCTTGAGCAAATGGACTGATTACACAACCATCCAATTTGTATTATCAATGTTGTAAGCCTTGCTGCTGCATGTGCAGTACAACTCCAGATGTATGGTCACAGTGCTCTCATACTTTATTGTGACAAACTGAGAAATCTCATGTGCATGTCATAGATTTCAATTGATAAATACACCCTACTCCATAGTATTGTCATTTGAGTAACAGCCCATATTAGATACATGTTACTGTTAGATTGTGTAATACTAGCATTGTTTCCTAGAATCAAGTGGTGTAATTGGGAACACCCTTGCTATATGCAGAAGCCCAGGGTTCAATTCCCAGTCTGGCCATTCATTTTCTACACTTTTAACAGTTACATTCTGCTGTACACATTTCTTGAACTAAAATGTGACAACCTCCTCCCAATCATATCTTGATATACACTGTTAATCAATAAGCAAACCTGAAGTTCAACCTTTGATTCCCTTCATCCTTTGTCGTCGAAAGATAATCGGACTTCTCCTAAAACAGGCATCAGTTCGTGAGATCCATGATAACTTGATCCGCTGTTACCTCTTCGCTCATAGCACTCCACTTTTTTTCTCTTTGCGCATTCCGCCACTTGTAATAAAACCTCGTACCAGGATACAAAACAAAGATGTTCACCGCGCATATGATTATCAAGTTGCGATTACCACGAACGTCTGGATTTATAATTTGTATGTAATAAATAACTGTAAATGAAGAAGTCACAGACATCTGGGAGCGTCGTCGGCTCTATAGATATTGGCGTATACAATGGCTGAGGCTTGAAAAAACATATTGTACAGCGAGGCGTTTATCGTTCGGTTGGCAACACCGCCAGCATTTCGGGAGGCCCATGCAACCTCTGGATGATAGTGTAATACTGGTCGTTGAGAGGGGAGTCAAAGATATTTCAAAGACGTACGAATAGCGTGCGTCTATTATACACGTCAGTGAAATGTATGTGACAGGGACAAATGGGCTCACGTAGGGGTAAGATAGTAATACAGAAGCAACCGTCTGGATTTGAAAGTCGACATGAGCTTGTATAATTTAGGTACCAAAAAGACTTACGTAGAATGTCCACGGATGGGGATGTGCAGGTAAGATGTATAACGCTATAAGGCAAGGGAGGACCCAAACATCTTGCATCGCCGCTACCAGTGAACGACTGTCAAAGACTTCGGAAAGTAGCGTGATGCCTATAAGAGTGAACAGTCCGGCAACAGTTGATGGAATCGTAAGAAGATTGATGTCCAATGTGGAAAATCTATCGAAAAACAATCGCTTAATGATAATCATTAGAGAATAGAGGAATATCTACCCGAGGTTCTTCAGACTAAGGGTTAGATACTGGCTAGGCGGGCCAGAAGGTAATCCGAACATCAATCCAAGTATGTAGATAGGGTAGAGATCAAAATTAAGTGCCCCTTTCCACAGATCCTTCAGATTGAGCCCCTGTCGATTATGCATATCGGACTAGTTTGAAAAGAATCAGTCGGGGGAAAAATAAAGTGAGGAGAGGACTGACTTTGGTGGGATCGTCCCGCAAAACTCTGTTCACCATGATCACTTCTTCTCTTTCTGTAAACCAACCTTTGGGTCTGAACCAGGCCTTACTCTGCGTGGGTGAGGGAGGCATTTGGAAGAAGGTGGCGACACCGATGGAAAGGGTAATAAGCCCTCTGAAGCGAGGATCATTAGAATGGGAAGGTTGAAGCGTAGTTACAAGAGCTACTCTATCAGGAAAAGCCAGCTAGAGATCAGGCATATCAGACGAAGCCCCTTACAAACGTGCTCCAATGAATGAGATCACGTACCGCCACCCCTCTTTCCCGTTTACACCTCTCATCCGTAGAATTCCAAAGGCAAGAAATGATCCTATAACAGTGCAGACATTCATTGAGCCCCAGAAATATGCCAGTCGAAGAGGAAGTTCAGTTTTTTTGTAGAAATCTGTCGCGCGTATACGTAGGTACCAATCAAAAAAGGTATTCCAAGAGACTCACAACTGAGATATAAAATAAGATCTGGAATAAATCCACCCTGGATAAACCCTAGCAATGCACGACAGACCAAAAAGGAGGTCCGTCCGCTTAGCCAAAACTGGGCGGAAGTGACGATGGACCATAAACACATTTGAATAGGAATCCAGCGATCCGGTCCAAGACGTTTAGAGACGAGTTGAGACGGCAACTCTGCACACAAGAAAGACAGGCGAAATACAGTGTTACCAAGATTAAAGTCGTTGGTGGAAAGATTCAAATCCTTCAGAATGCCATCACTATTTGCGTTAGAAAGGTTGTTCCGGTCAAGGTTCAGAGCAGAAAATGAAATCGCGGCCCAGAGCATTATGCGCCAGTCTATCTTGCGTACGATCGCCTTTTGATAAGTTAGTTGAAGATCGAAGTATGGTATTCTAAAAGCTCACCCGCTCTTCACGGTATGTCCATCTAGCCGACGGATCAAATCGATGTAGATTTTCGTACTTAGGGGACGGCTTGAAATGAGGAGCGAGTACAGGATCGTCATACACTGACTCCTGAAAATAAATCCTATAAATGAAACTATCCATGCATGTTGCAGGTTTGCATACCTCCGTAGCAATGGCGTCCAGATCCACCGGTTTAAGCTCGTACCTTCTAAATAACACATCGATAAATCTTGGTGTTCCCTTCGTCAAAGGAGCAAGGTCTGTCTTCCCTACGATCTCGATGCTCTTGACGAAGGACCTCTCCTTCTGTATGGACGCGGGCATGGACGGGGTCGAGGAGCCGTCACGGTCCTCTAGGACTGTTACTGAAGCTGGAGAAGGCATCTGTTTTGACCGTAGGGGTAATTACAGACTAGATGTCAGAAGGCAAAAGGAAGCAAACGCTGAGTGTTATAATAATTATTAATTATATCATATTTTTAGGAGGGGAAATTAATGGCAAAAAGATAGAAGCACTTTACCATTTTCTTTCCAAGTGGCGCTATAGTTGACAGTTAGAACGACCGATAAGCGTGAACCGGAATGTAAAGTCAACAACATAAGCAAATGAGAGTCACGTGAAGTCAAGGTGCACCGGCTGAAGAAGACTGTCTTAAGATTGTGAGATGGTGTGACACGTGGAAGTTTGTATACAATGTGCCACACCAATATTATCGTGCCTGGTAATGCACCTTGTTTTGAAAAGAAAATAACAATGCCATACTATCCACATCAGACATTTATATCCCAAAGACAATCATGGTAATAACCTGGAAACTTTAGAGAATATTATAATCTGCTCAGAGCTCATCCGAGTCAGCGGCTCGATAGGTGTAATGTGTATGCAGTACCAGTAAAAATTTTTAAGCGATCGGAAGAAGTACCCGTAATCTGGGAGGTCTAGGAGATTCTTAGAATGCGACTTCCTCTGGGACGTCCCGATCAAATACCAAAAATGGCTTACCACTACAGTCTTCAGAAAATGGAATATCTGTGAGTCTTTCATTTCAACAGATCGTGGCAATTGTGAATTTGGAATCCTGGACCTGAACCTTGAATTTGAACAAACGCATCGTTGACACTAAAGCAATGCAAAATATGACGAATATTCGGAAATTGGCGGAAAATTTATGTATTCTAAAGAATTCACCGGTATTTTTCCGGGTTGACCTATATGTATGCACCTTCCACACCCCGGGGGTTCTTGTTAGCATAAAATTTTCGATGCATTTTTAAAAAATTGAGCAATCTCAAGATGCTTTATACAACATATTCTGTAAGGCTGTCAGTATCAGCCTCACTCGGTCAACACAGACAGGACTAAATTTTCTTTATTTTAAAAATATCAGTAGGATACAAGGTGAATGTGGCAGGAGAACAAAGAACCGCATGATCAGGCACAAAAGCGCTACTTAACAATCAAGTGACAGAACAATGAGTGGTTGATGGGAGAGGTTGGTGATGATGTATGTGGTAAGGTGGCCAGGCTTACATATTCTGAGATTAAGAACTTGAACCACAACATTGTGAAAGCACGATATATTAATCCCTGACTAGGGATCGGCACTACAGTTGTGGTCATCCAATATATGGGGGCTATGCTATGTATATGTCCCCATTAGTCATACATTAGCAATGGCTAAAAATGTATACGGTGAACACATTTGGCCATAGGAAAAAGAATTTATCAAAAGGGAACTCACCACTAAATTATTAATGTTTTTCAGAAATCTCATTGTATGAGGGCAAAGCACATTAGAGTATACAGTACTTGCAACTACACCGAGTTTATATACCCTATATTATGTCTCATATAACTCACCTAAGCCAATCATCTGCATCCGGATTTTCCAAAACCTTCTATGGTTCACTAACTCAACATACTGTATGTTGGAATGTGTGCATCATGAACAACAGATTCCAAGACCAGCATCTACTTTTAGGACACATGATTGAGGACACACAAATGAATGATTCATTCCTTTGTGCCACTATTCCCGTTGTCCTCATTATTCCTATTGTGTGTTGAAATTTGTGATGAAACCACCCTTTTCCTAGGGGCAGTTCACCCATTTCCTCAATTTTTCACAGGAGGATGCTGATTGTGGACCATGCTTTCTGAGGTTAATTGTAAGGTCGTGGTGTGACCTCACTCAACTGATGCAAACAGGACTAAGCTTTCTCTGTTCAAGTAGTAGTGGAAGGTGGAAAATACAAGTGGAAGCTTCTACTTTCTAGCTATGTTTCCTGAGGATTAATATATCTTTCACAGAACAATGAGGTGTCGATATCACAGACTGGAGAACAAAAAGATATGTTGAAAACAGAAGAACAAAGGGAAGTGGTCCTATCAAAGGACAAAGGGAATTCATTCAGGCAATAGAGGCTTGATCGAAAAGGAACTGGTCCTGTTGAAGGACAAAGGAATTCATTTGAACAATAGAGGCCTGATCCGTAATGTGCCTGTGGTGCAGTGACTGATCAGTAATATATGCCTGTGGTAAGACAGCCATAATTACATTAATGCATGCCAGAACCAGTGTACACCTAAACTGGCATCCTACCTATCATGTCAGAAGGTGATTCACTAACTGACACATTGATTGACAAACAAGTACTATTATTACAAGTCTATTACCCACTTGTAGATTGTGTGTTACAATAAGCCAACTCATACTATTTGTAATATTGTGCTACACATATGTATCTCTAATATTCATAACACATGTATAAATTGTATGCCAATCATAACTACCCCTCAGTCCATTATACTCTACTGTTATACAGGACTGAGATATATATTCTAGGGTCTTGATTTTCAACAGGTTATGGGCCCCAGTCATGCCAAATAATACAGATGACAAAACACTGTCCAATTGCGTTTTCAAGCTCGAGACCCTGTCATACTCATACCTAATCAAAACAATTCTCTGCACAGGTTCCATACTCATCTTTGAAATGTTCTTCGCCTCAACATTCTCTTCAGGGCTCATTGTTCTTGCACATGGTGCTGATCACCACATTATTATCTGGTGATCCAGGGGTGTTTGTTGCATTTAAATCACCTCACATGTTGATACAGTATTGAAAATTCATGCTTGCCCTTCCAACCCGGATTTTATTGTGGTCTCCAACCAGCTTTGGCCAACAATATCTCAGGACTATTCCCCACCCATGCCTGATAAATCCAAGTGAGAAAGGATCATCTCAATATTGCCTTTGATGCCCTTCAACCATTTACTCTTAACCTTTACTTTCTGCTTGATAGGCTTGTGTATTTATTGGAGGTCCCTAGCAATCTGTTTCCCCTTTCAATTCAACCCTGGATTTGACATCTCGAAGATTAAATAAATTCCATTTCAATCCTATTCAATCCCCATGTTGCATTACAAAAAAATGGAGCAATTGCCCTTTATCTTTCTTGAAAGCTCCCAACACTACCTGTGCCCTTTGAGCTCAGTGGATACATCATGGCAGATGGTCAATCTGGACCATCTGGGCATCTCAGTGTTATTTTTGAATCCAGGATGTCAGCCTACAAAAAGTGATCCTTTGCAAGCCTCATTATCATCTCTATACCACTGTTGTAACATTCATACACAATTTCAATGTTACAGCATTTCCTGCATCATTAATTCATCACACTTCTCCAGGCTCAAAGTGGATTAGCACCAACTAATATTTCCAGTTGATATCTCTTGCAGCCTTTGAAATGATATGGGATATGGGAGCAAATGTGTATCTATCTTATTCAACATTCACCCCAGTTTATGTCATGGGTCATCTCCCATTCCAACAAGAAACTGCACATCAACTCTAAACAGCCTATCCCAATTATTGACTGGAGCAATCACAGCCACGACCACTCTCCACTGCTACAATTACCTTTCAAAGACCACATTCTTTACCATAGTTCAATTTAATTATTCAATGCAACTACATTATTTCCCTCCAACATCATTTTCACACATCCTACTGGCCCTTTTTTTAATAGAAGTATTCAATATATACCTCTCGAAAGTTGCTACAATTCCTCAACTACATATGTTGAGTATATAGCCATGTATACTGGAGAAGCAATATGACAGCCTCATTGGAACTAAGATATATTTCATCCACAAGGCCTTATGACCATTCTATGGATCGATAATCCATACACTTCCACTTGATTCAATAAGTTTCTGGAAGCTTTGTTTTACAATTTCATTTTTGGCATTTCCTCTACTTTTACCATCACCAATCCATCCCTTGGTGATCTCCTCGACAAGTTGACAGTTTCACAACTTAATGGACCAATAATATCCTCTCTTGTGCAAACCCAATTTATTCAATCAACTATGTGGCCTTCTAACTTACTGTAGGAAACTATACAATAGGAAAAGTAGAGCAGGTAGAAGGAGTATTGAGAAAAAAACACCACACTATGGAAGAAAGTGGCCCCCTTTGTTTAGGTTTGCCATGTAATCGTGTCTGTCCATCCTTCAGCACACTCATCATATGTGCCATCATGTCAACCATCCTTCAACATCTCTTTAAACTTTTGATCTCTGAGTGAATTTTTGTGCCATTTAGCACCATCACCTCTGAGCAAATTTTTTGGCCATCATTTCTGTTGGCTATACTTTTTTAGATCACTTTTTCCAATGTCTACTGCAACCACTCAAAGGGGAAATAGACCAAACCACCCCTGATTGGTCATTTCAGGGACAGGATTAATGACACATTTATAGGGTACAAACCCAAATTTCTTTTTTCCCAACATGTGACCACTTTGCTTTTGCAGGCATAATTGAGAGGCAATAACATTGTGAGGAACAGGACCTTGTCACTATAATAGGGCAGAAAACTTCAAAATATTGCCTTACAGGTTTCTTTTAGACCAAATCCAACTCTGGAACACCGTCAATAACCTATCATTTGTTTTTATTACTTGCCTAACAGTTATGTCAGTCCTTATACAAGACTATGCAAGTCAAGGAGGAGAATTTTTAGTCCTACCTTATGTGACTCAGTAAGCTGACAACTGCTATAAAATCTTAACAACCTATTTTATGTCTACATTTGTCTAACAGTCCTTCAATGCCTAGGCAAGTTGAGGAGGAGAATTTTAGTCCTACCTTATGCAACTCAGCAAGCATGCCTGGCCAATGACTGCTACATTTTTTTAGCAACCTGACAATGCAAATAAAAAGGGAAAATTCCACTTTTATTATCATGACTACTTGTGAGGGGTACCACTCCTGGTGAGGAGACCTAGTAATCTGCCCTATTATATTTTCCTGATTTTCTTACATTTTTCTACTATTTTTCAATTTAAGATATTCTTTCCTCGGTGCTCCGATGCTTACATCCTCAGTGATTAGACAGTTCCCAGGTGCAAATCATCCTAGCAAATATCGAATGGCGTCTGGACCTCCCCTCTTGTGACAGAGGAAACTTCAAGTCCTTTCCTTAGTATACACTCGAATGCTCTACCTGTGAACATTTTGCAAGTGACTCAAGGGCCTTCTTTTTCTGGACAGCGTAAAATTTTTGACCATAATATTGTAAGACTGGGAAGTCTCACGCGTATTTCAGAGACTGCAATCAATAAATACACCTGCTCCATCATTTGGCAGCCGATGTTATACATGTTATACTTCTGCTGAGCACATTTCATGAATTGCAACAACTTCGTGTCTATCATACCGTTATATCACTAAAATCAATAAGCAAATCTGAAATCCAATCTTTGATTCCCTTCATCCTTTGTCGTCGAAAGATAATCGGACTTCTCCTAAACCAGGTATCAGTTCGTGAGATCCATGATAACTTGATCCGCTATTACCTCTTCGCTCATAGCATTCCACCTTTTCTCTCTTTGCACATTCCGCCACTTGTAATAAAACCTCGTACCAGGATACAAAACAAAGATGTTCACCGCGCATATGATTATCAAGTTGCGATTACCACGAACGTCTGGATTGATAATTTGTAAGTAATAAATAACTGTAAATGAAGAAGTTACAGACATCTGGGAGCGTCGTCGGCTCTATAGATATTGGCGTATACAATGGCTGATGCTTGCACAAACATATTGTACAGCGAGGCGTTTATCGTTCGGTTGGCAACACCGCCAGCATTTCGGGAGGCCCATGCAACCTCTAGACGATAGTGTAATACTGGTCGTTGAGAGGGGAGTCAAAGATATTTCAAAGACGTACGAATAGCGTGCGTCTATTATATACGTCAATGAAATGTATGTGACAAGAACAAGTGGGCTCACGTAGGGGTAGGATAATAATACAGAAGCAACCGTCTGGATTTAAAAGTTGACATGAGCTTGTATAATTTAGGTACCAAAAAGACTTACGTAGAATGTCCACGGATGGGGATGTGCAGGTAAGATGTATAACGCTATAAGGCAAGGGAGGACCCAAACATCTTGCATCGCCGCTACCAGTGAACGACTGTCAAAGACTTCGGAAAGTAGCGTGATGCCTATAAGAGTGAACAGTCCGGCAACAGTTGATGGAATCGTAAGAAGATTGATGTCCAATGTGGAAAATCTATCGAAAAACAATCGCTTAATGACAATCATTAGAGAATAGAGGAATATCTACCTGAGGTTCTTCAGACTAAGGGTTAGATACTGGCTAGGCGGGCCAGACGGTAATCCGAACATCAATCCAAGTATGTAGATAGGGTAGAGATCAAAATTAAGTGCCCCTTTCCAGAGATCCTTCAGATTGAGCCCCTGTCGATTATGCATATCGGACTAGTTTCAAAAGAATCAGTCGGGGAAAAAATAGGATGAGGAGAGGACTGACTTTGGTGGGATCGTCCCGCAAAACTCTGTTCACCATGATCACTTCTTCTCTTTCTGTAAACCAACCTTTGGGTCTGAACCAGGCCTTACTCTGCGTGGGTGAGGGAGGCATTTGGAAGAAGGTGGCGACACCGATGGAAAGGGTAATAAGCCCTCTGAGGCGAGGATCATTAGAATGGGAAGGTTGAATCGTAGTTAGAAGAGCTACTCTATCAGGAAAAGCCAGCTAGAGATCAGGCATATCAGACGAAGCCCCTTACAAACATGTTCCAATGAATGAGATCACGTACCGCCACCCCTCTTTCCCGTTTACACCTCTCATCCGTAGAATTCCAAAGGCAAGGAATGATCCTATCACAGTGCAGACATTCGATGAGCCCCAGAAATATGCCAGTCGAAGAGGAAGTTCAGTTTTTTTGTAGAAATCTGTCGCGCGTATACTTAGGTGCCAGTCAAAAAGGTATTCCAAGAGACTCACAACTGAGATATAAAATAAGATCTGGAATAAATCCACCCTGGATAAACCCGAGCAATGCACGACAGACCAAAAAGGAGGTCCGTCCGCTTAGCCAAAACTGAGCGGAAGTGACGATGGACCATAAACACATTTGAATAGGAATCCAGCGATCCGGTCCAAGGCGTTTAGAGACGAGCTGAGACGGCAACTCTGCACACAAGAAGGACAGGCGAAATACAGTGTTTCCAAGATTAAAGTCGTTGGTGGAAAGATTCAAATCTTTCAGAATGCCATCGCTATTTGCGTTAGAAAGGTTGTTCCGGTCAAGGTTCAGAGCAGAAAATGAAATCGCGGCCCAAAGCATTATACGCCAGTCTATCTTGCGTACGATCGTCTTTCGAGATAGGTTAGTTGAAGATCAAATTAAGGTAAGCTAAAAGCTCACCCGCTCGTCACGGTATGTCCATCTGGCCGACGGATCAAATCGATGTAGGTTTTCGTACTTAGAGGCCGGCTGAAAATGAGGGGCGAGTACAGGATCATCATAAACTGAAACCTGGAAACAAATAACGTGAGTCAAACTATCTATGCATGTTGTAGGTTTGTATACCTCGGTTGCAATGGCATCCAGATCCACAGGTTTAAGCTTGTGCCTTCTAAATAACACATCGATAAATCTCGGTGCTTCCTTCGGAGTAAGATTTGCCTTCGCTACGATCTCGACGCTCTCGACGAAGGACCCGTCCTTCTGTATGGACCTGGGCGCGGACGGTATCGGGGAGACGTCAAGGTCCTCTGAGATTGTTACCGAAGCCGGGGAAGGCATCGCGCCTACCTGTTTACTGGCTCGACCTACTAAGGATAACCACACAACAGATAACAGGACCCAAGGGCCGCGTTTTATAATGATTGTGAATTATATTCTATTTTTGTCAAGAGGGGAAATTGATTGCGCAAGAGACCGACGCAGCACATCATCTTCTCTGGCAGTGGCGTTACCGTTTATGTCCAAACTACGGATAAGCCTGCACCGGAACGTGAATCGACATCATCGGGAAATGACAGTCACGTGAAGTCAAGGCGGATCTGATATATGGAGAAGACTGTAATTTGGTGTCTAAAGCACGCGAGATGGCGTGACATGGGGTGAGGTTTGTCTGTAATTTTGCAAAGGGCAACAACAGTATCATCGTGCCTTATGATACACTTTAGACAGTCATCATAATAATAATGTAGAGACTTTGGAAAATCTGCTCAGAGCTCATCCGAGTGAGCGGCTCGATAGATGTAAGTCAATACATCTGACATAGGGAAAACTGAGGTTGGGGATAGGGCAATGGGGAGGTCTTGTACTAGGGGCCCCCTTTACAGAGACTGTCTCTTCAACATGTCACAGGAGTCACTTGTTGAATTTTGGGAATGTGGTATGTGAGCTGCAAGGAGCATGACTCTGCAGTGATACTAGTAAGCACCTAGTGAGCATATATAAGGATAAGATGTATGTATATTGTAGTCCTTATCCATTTACAATGAGTTAACTGTCACCTACTCAGATAAACGGAAAGTCATGCGGTCTAGGAACAGCACCACGAAAAATTCAACGTCACTGCCCTCTGCTTAGTAGCTACCCCCACCAGCGATCGTCACGGCGCTATCTCCGGCGACGTCCCCCTGTGCAATACTGCCGCGCTCGTCGACGACGATGAGCTCATGTTCTAGCCTTCCAGAACGGCGCGCACTCGGGACATTTCAGGATTTTGTATGACTGTTAATTAGTTAGTAAACTCTAGAAAAAATAATATGTATTTATTAGTTAGCTATATATTATATCGGTGAAAAAAATACCGTTATTGATACGACAAATATACAGACTAATTTCAGCAAAAACAATTGAGCCGTACTATCAATAATTGAACAGGAGCTGCTAACTATATTCCAGGTCCTTGTTTGACCTGCTCTATTGTTACAGTAAGTCCAGCTCCATCTTTATGTTGATATTTACAGTTTTAATGACGGATTTTTTAACCTTATAACATATCACTAACTAATAAATACGTATTATGCTATCTAAAGTTTATTAACTAATGAAGAGTCGTATAGAATCCTAAAATGCGTCGGTGTGTCCGTCAGGAATACTAGAACACAAGATCATCGTCAACGACAAAGACGGCAGTATCTTATGGTCATATGGAGGACGGTGCCGGAGGTAGAGCGCCGTGACGATGGTTGATGTGACCAGAGGAGACGTCTCACGGCTTGAGGCTAGAAAATGCCTACTACATAGTATGAAAGTTTTAGAATTTCAGCTGATACAATTGGGACACCGTATCGATTCTTAACCCACTCACTCACTTGCCCGACGACCAGCGGGAAAGGCGGCCCTTCAAGGCTGACGGTACGCGAGGGTGTTTGTTCAGTTTGCGCACTGACACTTGAAAAGCCGCCCCTCCCGCTGGTCGTTGGGCAAGTGAGTGAGCTAGTTTAGATTGCAGCCCTTTGGCAGCTTATCATCACTAATGATAATATGCAACAGAAGCACCGGCTGTACTTCCTGATGTCACGCTTGTCGCAGAGCCTACAATCGGCTGTCACCTTCATCTCATCCCCTCTTCCTTATAAGCAGGCTGTGCTTTGTTACGCATTGCTGCAGGCACTTTCCGCAATCTTTAACGAGATGTTGAAGACAACAGCAATCCCAGTGTTTAATGGGGGTTGCACCCTTAGGACAATACCGGCAATGATACAGGTACCTGTGAGATTTATTACCGAGCTTCTCCCCCTGGCGGAAGTGGGAATCAAAGAAATTATTATCAAGTCTTCGTCCGCTTGGAGACATTACGCGATATAGAATACTGACTCGTGACGTATATGGTGTCTGGTTCAGTAGTGCTGTGGCAACAACACTAGTACCACGGCGAAAAGCCAATCCCCAGACGCTCTGTGGGAACCATTTCTCTTCTCAGTCCGGTAAGAGTCCTAAACCTGAAAGCCTTTTAGATTTGGAGCGTTCTCCGGTGTCGTTTTATTCCCAAATATGATGAAGACGCCCGATTACGTGGCCACCGAATTGTAATGAGCGACTATTTCTATTTTGGCTTGAAGATATATAATGTCACATGAGCACCGTCTGTCGGTGAACTCCATCGTTCTTAGCTCTCTCATAACAACCCACTTCAACGGCAAGGCCTAGATTAAACGGATATTTTGCAATAGCTCGGTTTCTTATCCTTGACTAGCTTGACGCCTGAGAGGCATCAGTCTCAATTTCTCAAGTCATTCAAACCCCAAAAGATCAACAATCAGAGCATTTCAGCCGCTGTTCGAATCAACAGTTGGGGTTTGGTTGGTTTTAATCTGTGAGTCAGATAAGAAATCCTCGATTGTTTCGATAATCCATCGTTGCAAGATACTCAGTTAGTGTGTAGATGTGGTTAGATATGTCACACAGTCGGCTCTTACAGCTTCCCCAAGAAATCGTTGAGTTTATTGTTCTGAACATCATCAATGCCTCAGACCTACTTTCCCTTGGTCTGACGTGTCAAATATTTTCTCATTTTATATTCCCTCGACACCTTAAATATCACACTGTTAGCGCACCGATTAACCATTCGTCCATATGGCAGCATCTTATCCGGAGCCCCGCGTGTTGCCTCTATATTCGTAAGATAGAGGTGCTCGATGACAACAACAAATCATATACTAATCGTTTTGAGTTGGATGATATCTTGGATCAAGTCAATCGTACCCATACCGTCCACAGTACAACTGCTTTTCTATTTCAAGAGAGGCTGGTCATCCGTGCTTTACGAATGGTTAATAACCTTCGATCATTCACTTGGCTACGGAGGCGTCCGCCAACCGTATTTTGTGGAAAAGAAGACATATGGGGCGTCCTACGGCACAAGACATATCTTGAAGAGGTGAAACTACACGATTATTCCCAATCTCACATCCCTCTCCTACTTGGGAACCTGAATGTTTCTCACTTCCCAGTGAGTCGCAGTGTCCAGCATGCCGAGTACTAAGTGGTGAAATGTATCTGGCTACTTTTTATTAGATACCCACGACATTTTGTGGGTTGACAGCCTTTGACTTGACCATTTATTGCTCCAGCTATAAAGAACCTACGACGGCGATATTAGATACTATGGACTTCCTAGTTGTGAAATGTCCCAATCTTAATGCAGGTCTTCAGTTACATGACACGAACAACTCTACTCACGCCCTGTTTAGAGGCTTAGATTCATGATCACTACTTTCACGCCCCTCTCTACTTTAGTTATTGCCAAAATTGCTAACGGACGATGGCCAAATCTTCAGACTCTCGGGTTGACCCATACCCGCAGCGCCTTGCATCCCAATTCCGACCTCGTAGCGCAATTTCTTGCCTTCCATTGTTCTCTGGTCTCCTTAGAGTGGACTTTTGTCCCTGATCCTAATGGTCTTAACAACCCAATCATTCTTACTCTCCCGATAAATTCTCTACCCTTTCTCGAAGCATTGTCCACAGAGAATTCTTTCTTGATGTCAATATTAACCTCGCCGTGTACGCCGGTGAGGCCACTGAAGCGGCTTCTGGGAATGAAGTTGGGTGGTGACACATGGACCTTCGACTCTGACATCGCCAAACTCCTCAATATTGACAAATACACTTTGAAGACTGTAAAGATAGCAGGAATGGAAAGTCTAAACGACCTTTCACGGTTGGCTGCATCATTTCCCAATATAGAACATCTCGATCTGTACAGCGTTAAAACCGAATATGACCTTTGGGATATAGACACGTCCAGTTTCCGTAAACCACTCAAGGTATGGAACTTCAGTCTGGCTGAAAGGCTTGAATTAACGGAAATGGATTTAAAGGCAGAATGGGCAATGGCACTAAGTCATTTCCTCAACTTGAGGGTAGTTGTGGGGATCAATTTCCTCCCGGACAATAAGCCTGAAGACCAAGAGGAACAGGAGAACAGAATCAGAGGATTGGCTGCTCTGCTGCCGCGCTTGGAATGTTTTGGCCATTTCATTTCTGGTGGCCCCATCGAAATACTACGAAATGAAGGCAAAGAAGTCACCTGGCGAAAGAGTGATTCTCACTTCGTTGCTAGCTTCCGGTTAGGTATGCTACTGTTTCTGAGTTCACCTTCTTGTTTGACTGACTATATTTCCACATCAAGCTTCCACACTGTGAAGAAATGCCATACGTCTCTGTGGGCATTCAAAGGTTTATTTGCCAAAGGTCCAGTGGGCACAGCCAATCGCGATTAGCGGAACTCAGTGTAAGCCTGGCGTCCCAAGCATACTACAGCGGACCTTTAACTACGTTAGATAAGCAGACCTTTTTTCCTGTACTCCTGTTGTACCTGTTCTGTTCTGAACAATATAGTGTGGTCCTCTCAACTTGCATGACCCGCGGACACCCAGTGAGGCTGATTGACGGACAACCTTACACTCAGTCTCCCAAATGCTTCAAATTCGTCTCTTTATTTCTGTTTGTTAATATGCAATTCTAGTACACAAGGCTCATATCCAAAAAACATTTGAAATAAAGTTATCTCCATGTTGTTTGCCACATTTCCTGTTGGCATAGATGGTCCATCATAATCACCAGCCTACTTCCCCCCATAAAAAAAGGTTTTTTATTGGTGCTGTGCCAGCATATTGACCTAACTAAGTATGAGACTAAGCGAGGTAGAAGATGTAGTTTTCAAATATCCAATCCAAAGTATAGTGATGTGCTCATGTAAGTCTTGTGTGGGAGTTTGTCATCCGCCCTACCTAGTCAAGTTACATATCCCACTCTTTTAAGTGACACTTCTATCCATAAATTACTCACTTTTTCTTGGAAACTGCACCTCATAAACATGATCGACCAAACCCCTGGAATACGATTTACGTATCGAAACCTCCATTTACATAATCTACATTAATGTCTAATCTCCCGCCCAATCTGACTGGGACTGTAAAGGAGGTGGTGGTATCTGGCTCACACCCTGCGCACAGTGAGGATTGGTTACCAATCGAGTCGATCAAGTTATACACGAATGCTTTCATCTGGAATGACCAAACGGGGAAGGTATGCGCCTGCGACACTGACGTCTCCCGATATTCTGGAAACTGAATCTGAGATCTGAAACAGATATTGCTTGGGTATAAGAAACGAGGTTTTGGCGTTGGACTGTGAGATGACTCCTTTAGTTGGAATCGACTGGGTCGATTAATGAAATGAAGGTTCAATGGTTTTGGCGGGAAAGTGGAACCAGGAGAAACGTCAATTGATGCGGCTGTTCGGGAATTGAAGGTAAGTAGTACATTCGCGTGATGTAATCTATGCTCATCGACGCCCAGGAGGAAGCCGGAATCGACGCAGTACTGATACCATGCGGGACACTACTCTTTTACGAAAAAAACCAGCCCTGGGCACATCTTGTCGAGGTATTCTATTCTAACCAATACGAAGGCACAATAACAGAGTGAGTGATGCGTTATCTCTCACTTCGTCGTACTTAGTGAATCTCAGATCAGAGGAGATGCGTCCGGAATGGTTTTCACTTCCGCCTGAGCTATATACAAATACCCATAGAAACGATCCCCCGTTCCCTTTTGGACAAATGTGGTCTGATGTGAGACTATGGCTACCTTTGATGATCACGCGCAGGAAATTTATTGGCCGAGTGGATTTCGCAAAAATAACGGAGGAGTCGAAAAACGCGGATAGGGTGAAATGGTGGATTGCGACGGTAGACTAATCGCGACCAGTGTTTATTTACTACGCCATTGACTAATTATCTCCCCCTCTATCCACATGTGTGCCAGTATATAGGCCACCAATAATCTATATCGCGAGTTCTTGTAAATGTCGCTGAACCACGGCTTACTCGCGAAGTCTTACCCAAGACCAGGGAATTTAGCAAGAAGCGAACTCTCCTATAGAGGTACGGTGCGATCATTTCGACTATGTATTCAAAATTAGTCTGGAGACAATGCACGACAACTTTGTGCCCATGACCAGTGGAGGTGATGTATCTAACGATTTTCACTGACCTTTGCGGACAGTCGTCGGAAATTGGTTTTGTCAATGGGCGCCAGGGGTAGATAAGGAAGAATCTTCGAACATATGACATACATTCGTACAATCTTGAAGTAAGAGGAAGAAAACTCCAAGCCTCCAGCAGTCAACCCATAGATGGCACCTCTCGCGCTACCTAAAGGGTGGCTACGTTGTTGAATATGTCATTCGTTGGAGACGGCCTGAAAGACCTCAGGTTGTCTACACCCTAAAAGCCAATATTTAGATTCCTGTTTTCGCTTTCGCTTACCCATTTTCTTGATCGAACACTGAGACCCAGTGGAGATTCACAAGTTCCGTTGATTAGCCGAGGTGGAAGCGAAGCTGTTGAACTGGCTGGTACATTGTCCTTTACTTGGATATATGAATTAATAAAAGGTAGAATGATTGGCAATACGTGAGATTTTTTCATTAGCATTGAATGAATTTTCAAATAGTCTCATAGATCGAAGATTAGTGGTTGTGTGATAAAAATAGAGGATTTAAACTTGGTGCGGGGGCAGACTACGACTCATGTGCCAGAGAAGAGCCAGCCGATATCTCTCGCAGACCTCACATGCAATAAGCTCTTTACACGCCACCAACCCCAAAAACACTACGACGCAACATCAGTGGATGGGCGGCTCGTGTCAATCAATAAAACATCCAGAATGCGACATCATAATTTCGTAGTAGTTGACTTAGGTTGAGTCCCAATAAATGGTACATGATCTCTGCATTAATAAACGTGCTATCCAACAGATATCCCATAGAATGTTGAGAGGGAATCTTTTAAGCTGGCATTAATCTTGCGGAAGCGTTACTATTCGTCACACGCTCTGGGGACGCCACGTTGCCGGGCAACTTACGGAAGTTGCCGAACACTAACAGCAAGTCTTCAACACCATCAAGAACGTCTTCCACAGCTTAGACACAATGCCGGTAAGTCGTCAAGCAGCCCGAATCATCTCTCCTACTGCGTTTTCTACGCAGAATGCATGTTTGAGATAGCAACGATGTGGAAAGACGATGGATGTGCCATGTCAAATTTGGATGACACTGACGAATTGCTCTTCTTCATTCCAGGACCCATCCACGTTCAAACGCTTCGTAGAAGTCGGCCGAGGTATGTATGTTGTCTAAACTGTTTCGATCAACGATTTTTGACATGTTACATGGACTCAGTCGTCCTTGTCAAGTCCGGTCCTTCAGAAGGAAAAATCGCCGTTATCGCTGAGATCATTGATCACAGCCGTGTAAGCAAAGTTTCCTATATGGGACTGTATCTTAATTCTCATTGAGACGGTACTATATAGGCTATTATCGATGGCCCGACAACTGGTGTCCCCCGTCAATCATTCCCTTACCGCCACCTAACCCTCACGCCTCTTTCGGTTAAGGGACTTCCCCGTGCTGCACGAACTGGCACCGTCCGTAAATATGTCGAGAAGGAGGACGTTGTTGCCAAATGGTTAGTTTTACACATGATATACAAGTTTGTTGCTTCCGTACTCAAATGATCTGCCTTCTGTCTCTCAGGAACCAGAGTTCATGGGCGAAGAAGCTTGAGACGGTCAAGGGTCGTCGCGTTCTGACGGATTTTGAAAGATTCAATGTGCAAATCCTCAAGAAGAACCGGAGAGATCGTGTTAGGCGCGCATTGGCGAAGGCATCTAAGGCTTGAGACTTTTCGTGAGCATGATGGGTGGGATGACGTTATAATGGATACTGCCGCACGCCGCATGCTTTCTTTAAAATTTGTTGCCTTTATTAGGCTGACAAGACCTATGACACATTAAGCGACTATGTACCAATCAATGCTTCGCGGTGGTCATGGATTTGACCTTATATATCGATCCGTGCACTGTGTGACTTCGTTATACATGGAATCCACCAATGATGCCAAGTCCAGTTATTCCGATACCTATTTTTGTTCTTGACTTATGACACAGTTACTCCTTGTGTGTTAGAATAACTAGATCTCAAGGTAATGTCAAACTATGTTTGTCGCTATCAAACAATTGCCACATCCACCTGTGACTGTCCCAATGTATGATCCGCATTCCGCGTCCGCACAGTAATGTTACATGTGGCGTGCTGAGGAGATATCGTCATTCGTTGATGACTATTGTTACCTGTGTTTATATCGCCGTAAGGCCATATTGCATCCTTTGCATGACCGTATGACCGTGTAGCCGTATAGCCGAATACGGCCATCGCGGACTATTCCATGCTTGTTGACCCAACATAATGAAGAATAGAAGGTCAAAAATTCAAGACATACCCCCCTCTCCATGATTAACCGGACGATAAAAATACTACTGTTGACATCGGCCGCTTGTGAAGAGGCTTCCAAGGTACCTGAAAATGATCATGACAACGCGCATGATTGTCTTCACTCCTGATCCATTCATGCTACCCTCTTCGCCACGGTGAATTTCGTTCGACTGGAAAGCATTCAAACAATTAGGGATGGGTCGGGAGTGTACTAAAGCGGCTCCGATGCGAGGGGGAAGTTCGATAGGTCACGCGTTTTCGAATCCCTCCTTCGGCTTTGACTCAACAATGAAAAGGTACAGCAAGAAAAAAACCATCAATTCTAGATTTCTTCGTTTAATATCATATTGGTACGGTTTACCCCTCCTTGCTTGATGTTCGCATGAGAAGCATCGCTCGTTTCCGACCTAACCCGACGGCTTCTCTGACAACCTGTTCCTCTTGGTCAATGCACGACTAACCCCATCCTGCTGGCATACTCCGTCCGCCCGCCAAAAGTAATATATATCCCACGATCCTATTAAGAACAGCGTAGTATTAAGGCTTTCAACCACGCCTTCTTCCTCATCCTCACCGTTATCTTCCATCTATATTATACGTACTGGCCTCTACACCCTGCTATATAGCTGCTAACAGCTATAATTGCGACCCTTGGGTACTAGCCCTCTGTACACCCCACCACTTGTGCGTTGCAGTAGTCAAGAAATTACTCCTACTATGTCAGAAGAAAAAGGAGACCTGAAGGAATTACACCCGACCATTTTCGACGAAAAAGTAGTCGTTGAGGCCAAGAGTGAGGAGTACGACAACAATGGATCAGGTGCGACGCGCTTCGTTAATGGGGAGCCGGTTATAAGCACGGGTATGGACGTCTCGAACTACGCTGTGGATGTTCGTGACGATCGTGATGAGGCATTGACGTTCCGCTCTCTCTTCATTGGAACCGTTGTCGCAGGGTTGGGTGCCGCATTATCAGAGGTATTTGGAGTCTATTATCGCATGAATAAAACTATATGTGGCCTCCTTGACAGATATACATTTTCAAACCAATCGACGTTGCGATCTCATCGATTTTTATCTTACTCCTGATATATACTCTTGGAAAGGGGTGGGCCCGGTTCCTACCCTCAGGGAAGACGTTCGAAAATCACCCGGCGTTATCTCGCTTGGCACCCATTGTACAATTCATAAACCCAGGTAACTTCGGTATAAAAGAGGTTGGCAAGATCCCTTATTATCATTAAGTTAGGTCGGTGCTTACTTGTGTTTATAGCATGTGGTTGCTACACTCCTCTGTACCACTGCTGCAAACGGAAGTACAGCCGTCAATAACTTTGCTGTACAGAGGGTAAGATGACACATTAACACGTTTTTTTGCGAGACTTAAAAAGAACGAAATAACTTTACAGCTCTTTTATGATGCAAAGGTGAACGCGTCGACGGCCGTTCTGGCAACATTCTCGACCGCTTGTTTTGGGTATGGTATTGTTGGATTATTGCGCCCACTCACGGTCTATCCGGCGGAGATGGTATTGTCACCGTTGATAAATTTAAATATCGGGTATAATACGAGTTGTAGGTCTACTGGGCCAACCTTCCCACTGTGGCCGTATTTCAAACATTACACTTTGACGCTGCAAAAACGTCAAAGCGTGTTAAGACCTTCTGGGCTACGTTTGGTGGTGCCGCCCTCTATGAGGTCAGTACTCGAACACCCTTTTAGCCCTATTGCACATTCATTCTGTGAGCGAACAGATTTTCCCCGCTTACATGTAGAGTAGTAATCCACCTGTCTTATCTGCTCACTCATTTTAACATCACACGTTATTATATTAGATTCCCATGGCTAAACGGTATCTCAATTCCTTGTCTCGCCAGCCAGAAGGCGAGTGACGGAACAAGGGCCGTATTCACGAACGTGTTCGGTGGTGCAGAAGGAAACGAAGGCCTTGGTCTTCTATCCTTGAGTCTCGACTGGCTATACATTGGCTCAAATTTTTTGTCATATCCACTCGTCCAACAAGGCAAGTGGAGTTATATCGTGGATCGCCTAATTCTTCGCTGAGATTACTGCCTGCAGCGAATTCATGGGTTGGCATTGCGATCTGTTATATCGCGCTATCGGCCATATATTACACCAACACATTTAACGTAAGTAACCCCAACCAGAATGTTACTCCTCTGTTAATTGACAGTTTATGTCTGATCGATTTCAGTCTCTGCGCTTCCCTCTTCTTTCGACATCCATATTCAGTAGCGATGGCTCGATATACAACCAGACCCTTGTGTTCGGCCCTACATTTACTCTCAATCAGACAGCGTACGAAATTGAAGGAAGACCGTTCCTAACAGGCAGTAATGTTTGGTCGAACATGACCCAAAATTGGGCCATTGGAGGATTGGTTGCACATTGTCTTCTGTTCTGGTCTGGATATGTAATAGATTCGTTTAAGCAAATCAGGAATAACACGCAAGAGGATCGCCATTGGGTTGTATGTTCTCTTTTTTTATCATTCCTCCATTTTCATCATGCGTCAATTCACAGGCCATGCAAAAGTATAAAGAGGCGCCTTGGTGGTGGTTTGCTATATTATTGGTTTTATCATTTCTCGCAGGTAAGATTTATCACCGTTAATGTGCTATTACATTTTCCCTTTTATTTAACCCTCTTTTAGGCTTGATTGTCGTAATTACAGGTTCGTGGACTTGCTTCCTATCTGGCTAAAGTCACCGTTGAATTAATTATCCGATAGGTGATACAACACTCCCGTGGTGGGGGTATATCACGGCTCTTGCGTTAGGAGGTATGCAGTGTAGTATTGATTACATTTTTTATTGCAGGCTAACAGTCAGGCATTTATAGCCTTCATCGCGGTTCGTCGCATACGACCAGTTAAATGATTTCCTATTAAACCATTAATCAGCCATTCTCGAATTTGATGTTTGCTAGGATGGGTATTGGCATCGCCACAAATCAATTGGTACGCTTTTGGTCCCGTATGGAAGTCGCAGACTGCTGAATTAATCCGCTGATAGATGAAAATGGTACCCGGTGCAATACATCCCGGAAAACCAGTGGCAAATCTTTATGTGGGTTAATTCTTTTTCGGAGCGATCTCGGTAAGATGGCGGATTCACTTCGGCATGTAGTTCTCCATGTGGTCGCATGACGTCGTCGGCACGTCGATCTTGCTCGCGGGTGATTTGAAGGTTGGACAGTACCGTGAGACTCACATCTGCCAGTATACGATATCTCCTGATGAATAAACTCATAGTGAAAATTCCGCCTCGTGTTATGGTTGTCACTCAGCTATGGGGAACTATTCTTGGATGCTTCATCAATTATGCTGTGATGAGTGCTATTGTCACCAATCAGCGAGAAATACTGCTTGATCCAGTCGGAACCAACGTTTGGAGGAAGGATTATATTTTTTCTGTTGTTTTTTGAGTAAAATGAACAATCTAACATATTCTCGTAGGTGGTCAAACATTGCAGTCTTTAAACAGTAACGCTATTACATGGTCTTTAGCTGGCCAACTCTACAGCATTAAGGGTCCTTACGTCTGGGTTCCCCTTGGCCTTGTAAGATTCTGATATAATCCCACTTGCCCAAACTAAGGACTCACCACAGGTTTTTGGCGCAATTCCGACCATCATTCAATGGTTTATTTGGAAGGCTTGTCTTTATTCGTTTGTCCAAAACTGTTACTGAGACGACAGTAACCTAGAAATGGCCAAAAATTGGACCTGTGCCGGTTGACGTGATTATTCTTCCAATTATTTATCAGGTAAGATATTATTCAAGGTAGATCATGCGCGTTTTAACGAACCCCGTTCAGTACATGGGATGGCTAGCAGCAGGGGTCAATTCAACTGTTCTATCTACAATCCTAGTTGGAATAGTCTCACAGGTCTATGTCCGTCAACGCTATCCGGGGTAAGTCTATTCTTAGATCTGATATATCCACTACTCACCCTATTGTGACAGATGGTACCGTAAATTCAACTATGTATAATCATTGATCTCTCAATTTCATATAGCTCTGACTGACAAAAAAACGTTCTGTAGCTCATTGGTGGTGCCCTTGATGGCGGTGCCCAAGTTCTTATCTTTATTCTTACATTTGCTGTTTTTGGTGCAAGCGGGGTGTCACGACCATTCCCTATAGTAAGTCAAGTCAAGTTTATGATAAGATGAATTGCTAACTCTAACACATCTAGTGGTGGGGCAATCCGGACGCTTTTTCGGAGACAGCAGTGAACAACATTGACTATTGCAAGATATTGTAGCCTATTATCATCCGACTCTCTAGTGGGTTTTATGAAGTGTTACGTTGAAAAACAACGATTGGTTGAATCAGTGTATATTATGTCCCTCAAGCCATCCATCAGACTGTACTACATTATCCTTCTCTTGTTCTCATAGTTTTTTTTGTTATCTGAAAGAAATTCATATTAATAAAGAGTTTACGGCAATTTATGTACTGATGGGGTAAACTAAAAACTGAAAGACGTGTTTTACCAGACATGACGGAGGCTGCTGCAGTCGTTAAGTTGCCTTGTCACAATACATACAGGACCAAACAAGATAAGACGGTTTTATTATCTCGAGACATAAAACTTTGATATTGTGGGCTGGATTACTAATAAAGGTGGCATTGATTGATTGTAGCCTTACTTGGACGGTACATGCTTTAAATGCCCAGCACAATAATATAAGAATAATTTTACCTAACGTTTTTTAAAACTGTTAGGCGTCTATTACCTAAGGTATCCCACGGACTTTCACTCGTGTGACTCATGGCTATGCCTATCAATAGACATGCGTACTTCAATGTACTTCGCCCTTTGCCACATTACAACAATGTACACGCACAACTCTTAAAAAAGGACGATACGTAGCCTCCCTCACGGAGCCGTCCAAAGACAACTTCGTGACTCAACACGAGTACCACCATGTGACCCCCCTAGATGATGACTCCATTGATGTCCGTCGGGTTAAATATTGATCATTCCGAGGATGATGGCGACACTGTATACCCATTCCAGCCTATTTCCATCACGAATGACTTCTCTCTGCATCTGGCCGTATGTTAGATTCATTGTTATCACACCTTCGGAATATTTTTTGACAACCCTTATTGATCAGTGAAATTGTTCAAAACAGTCTTGCTTTATGCGAGCAAGATTACATCCCCACGTCGTCTGAAGTGTCGGAAATCAAGTCCTGGCTTGGTGCATGTGAGCTCGAAGACATCCCCCGTCCTTCGTTGTTCAGGGTTACCCGTTCACTGAGAATGAGGAGAAAAGTGTCTTTAAGTCAGGATTCAGCCCAAGATATCGGATATGTTCGTTTCCTTGCTTCATCATTGATATCCCCAATTCGACGGCTCCCAGCTGAATTGTTATCGGTAATATTTCTTTGCGCTATCCCAAGCGTCGAACGATGGGATCCGTTTAACCAACCGCGTGATCTCGCAGAGACATCAATACTTATTACAAATCCCAACGCTGTTCGGTTGGCTCTCATGTTGGTTTCAGTCCGATGGATGAGAGTCATGGAGCGGACACCACGAGCATGGTCAACTATCATCCTTGACAACTATCATCCTCGCAATACGTGTATAATCGAATCCTGGTTTGAAAAATCAAAATCTCTTCCTATCAACGTCTATATTTCGCCAACGAAATGGAAATACGATTGTGCGAGTGCTATCTCTACTATTCTTCAACGTCATCGAGCGCGCTTTCGTTTGTTCTGCAATAGCGACAGGGTTTCCGAGATACTGAATGATCACCACATTTCATCACACTCACCGCATATATCTGTGGACGAATTGGCGGTGATGCCCGAACTGACTATTATCGTGTCGATTGTGGATATTGTGGACGACTCGCACTTTATTGACGCACCCAGGCTGCAGATTATGCTCTCATCGTGCACCAGTATCCTAGCTCGTCTCACAGTACCAACGGTTAATTCTTTGGTCCGACTTCATATTTCCCTCGAAACCACGGAAGTGGCGCAGGAAGCCCTCAGGTCTTTGCACCTGGCTCCCAGCCTCCAAAGCCTTCATATTGCCTCTATGGAAGACAGGATTGAATGGGCTAGCGACACTATTATCATACTTCCGGCTTTAAAATCACTTCACTTCGTTGCTTATACCCCTCTACTCATGGGGAGCTTCTACGAAGCTCTTGAATGTCCACGGCTGGGCACATTGACGTTTGTACCCAGCTCTCAAGACACCCCATGGTTATACGCCCGCGATGATCCTCTCCAGATCGTCTTCCACTCATATACATATCTTACCGACGCGGATACCTTCATCTTCAGAAATCGCTCCATCGCCAATTTGACAGTTCTGGAAATCAGCCACGCTATATTTTACTCGGCATTTTTTGAAGGCCTGTTGGACCATCAATTGTCTTCGCGAACACTAGAAAAAATCCTTCTCACGTCTTCCTACCCTAGTTCATATTCCGCGACGAAATCGTTCAGCATATATGTCCGGTCTATCATCACGGCTGTGGATGGAGACTCTCTCCCTGGCAAAGTGCTGCAGAAGGTATCCGTCAAGTGCTTGAAACGACGGTTGGACGTCGGGTCGATCAGATTATTCAAACGACTACGACGTGACTTCCCGGCGATTGTTGAATTGGACCTTCAACGTATGTAACTACTCGTTCCTCTGAATTCCACTTTCGATTTATCGTGCTGATATCATCTAATAAGATGCTGATCAATTCTTTGAGGCGTAAATCGATCTTTGCGCTTCGATTGGGAGAATTGACTATTCGATGTCATGGGGATGCAATATTCCCTTCCTACGCCACACTGATTCGAACCAGAGAACTTCCAACATTTACCCGATTTACACAGCGCTGAGGGCTGGACTTCCGATCTCAGAATACCCATGGAAAAATCTTTGATAAATAGCAACATCCAAACGTAATGTTTTTCACGGGCGCTGGAGGGAAAAAAAACGTTTCGAAGCGTCATTCTGGGATCGAAAATTCAATCCTAATGTGTTATTGGTAGTGAAGATGATGGTCATAGGATAAGGTGGACTCGGACACTGACGAAAACATTTATTTATGCCATCATATAATGCATCTCATGTCTCATGACGGGAACACACGGAACACATAGATGGGCTGGGTAGACCAAACAGATCTAGTTGCGCTACGTTTTTGGTATTCTTCCAAAGCCATCAAGTGTCCCTACTGTCATAAGTCGATGTAGAATATTAATGTAACCTTTTTCAATATTAATTGGGGGTTCCTACACCTCTCCATTAAATTGAATTTTAAATAAGTTGAAACATCGATTTAGTACTGACCCTTCCCCAATGAGCTCAATTTTTTCTTTTTCAGATTTAGCCATTAGCAACAGGAGCGACCGGTAGCCCGAGCACGTCCCTGATCGACTTTCTCCTACACAATCTAACCTTTTTCGACGCCTGGTAAAAGCTACAGAAGCTGGTTTGTATTTTCCAACCATGATAGATAGAATTGAAACTGTTGGAGGCTATTACATCGCTGTGAGCGGGCAAAGAATGCCAGTGGGATACTTCAGCTCTGTACCTCCGTGACTGCCAACCTTATATCTCGATCCACACCCTCTCAAAGCTCTGCCATAATATTTCTGGCAGTCACGTTCAATGTTTTTCTGGTAGAGTGGTTTTTGGTTTATGTTTCCAGATCATGACTATGTGTAACCCGACACCGTCTCAGAGAGCCCCAAACCCCCCGCACCGTTAACCGACTTTAAATCAATTAAGGATCAGATGAGTGATTGGTGAGGTTTATATCTACACAGCCTCTGGAATGGATCCACAAATCTGTCGGATCCGGGACTCCTTCTGGTAATTATTCTAACAGCCACCCACAAAAACGGGGAGATATGCATCCGGATTGAATTTCACATAGTGGGTGGTGATCCAATAAATGTTTCTATTGTTTGACTTCAACAATGGTATTTATAATTTATTCGACAACATCCATTTGTGGGAAGTCGTCGCATTATGATAGATGCTGTTTCAAAATCGTATCTTGAAAGAGTTAGAACGGTGATAATGGACATTCACGTCCGGGTGCCGGAGTGTACAATGATTACATGACTCATCCGCTTCATTCAATATTGGTAGATTCGAACACTGGTTTTTCAAATACCACGAGGTATGTCATTCATCATCAAATAGTTAAATCATGCAAATAGCGGTTGACGATCCATGTGAATTACTTCATCTGTGAACGGTATTGTTGTATGGAATGAACTTCAAATTAATCAAGGCACATGCATAGAGTTCGTGTTCACCGCCCAATGTCAAAGTTTTTGGTCTCGCTGATGTATATTTATAGATGTGATCATACACATCATCCGGAGGAGGTCCCTCATTCTAGGAAGCTCCTGGACGTTGTAGAGCGTCTGGAGCATCTCCAAAATTCAGCGCTTAGTACCATTTTACTGATCCATGCCCTAACTATAATTTATAAATTTGCACGAACGGAAGGACTTCCTTCCCATCGTATGTTTTCCTCCTCTGTGTTTTTCTTGTGACATAGGAGACAACGTTTTCGAACTTGAACAAATTCTGGTCGATATCCAATCTTTCAAGGCGGCAATCATGGGTTTTGATGAAGTTCCGTTGAGTGGCGCCGATGCTTTATAATGCCTTAGTATTAGAAGCGGTGATTACAAAAATGTTATTTAACATCTTGTGAAGTATGTAGCCGTATAAAAGGCGTAAAACAACCAAGCCACTTACTAGGCCAACAAGCTCCAATAAACCACAATTCTACTCTATCGCGATGGTATTCTTCAGGCCTTACTTAATAATGGCTGCTATTTTGACAATGGCTATACGTGCGACTGCCGCACCTTCTTCACTTCATGGGTCTTCCAAGGCTCCCATAGTGGATTTGGGATACTCAATCTATCGAGGAACATCGCAGAGGAACGGTCAAAACCAATTCCTAGGAATTCGCTTTGCTGAGCCGCCTCTTGGTAACCTAAGGTTTCGCAAACCACGACTGCCCTTTAAGATGGAAGGTATTCAAGACGCAAATGCATTCGGACCTATCTGTATTGGCGTAGGTAGCGAACTTGCTAACGAGGAAAATGAAGATTGTCTTTTCCTGAATATTTGGGCGCCGTCTAATGCCACCCGTTCTTCAAAACTTCCCGTATTTTTTTGGATCCAAGGAGGAGGTTATAACTCCGATGCCAACGCGAATGTGGGCGGCGCAGTTCAAGTTCGTTATGTCATAACATTAACAACATACCTACATGATAGTATAACGGTTCTCAACTCGTTCAGTCCACGGGGAATCAAATGGTATTCGTAAATATAAACTATCGTGTAGGACCGTTCGGTTTTTTATCAAGCGAAAGGCTCCATGGAAATGGCGATTTAAATGTAGGGCTCTTAGATCAGCGTTTTGCAATGGAATGGGTTCAAAGACATATAACAGCGGTGTGTACACGATAAATTTCAATCATTCCAGCCTTCTGAAACCAACTTTTAGTTCGGGGGTGACCCCGATCATGTAGTTCTCGTTGGCGACAGTTCGGGCGCGGGAAGCATCGGCTTGCATCTGTTGGCATACAATGCCACACCGACACGTCTCTTTTCAGCCGTATTTGGCATGTCGCCGTTCTTCCCCCCACAACCCCGCACGTCAGAACTGGAATGGCAGTTCGATCTATTCGCTTCGCGTGCAGGATGTGCAACAGCTCAGGATCCGTTGCAATGCCTACGGGGTCTCAACAGCAGTGCATTACAAACCGCAAACGTCGGAATGACCTTCCCCAATAAAACTGGAGATACGCTGTGGCCATTTACTCCCTGCATAGATGGTGAATTGCTGGTGGATTTCCCCTATCGAATGTTTGAAGAGGGACGATTCATCAAAGTTCCCGCCGTATTTGGGTAATGATTTTGGGATATCCTTTTTTGTAACTTTTTCCTGACTTTGCCTACTCTGACTGCCTAGTGACGATACCGATGATGGTACTATTTTCGCGTCAAACGCGACATCTCCTGCGGATATGACCTCATTTTTAATGGACAATTATCCAAACCTGACGGAAGCCGATACTGATGCAATCATTGCTCTCTACCCTGAGGGAGCCCCAATAGCGCAGCATGCTGCATTCTTTCCTTCCCTAGCAGCTGCATATGGAGAAACTGCGTTCATATGTCCCGGTCTAGAAATCGTGTCTGCTATGGCTAAACACGCCCCCTCGTGGAATTATCGGTCAGTAAAACCAGGAGGTTTGAAATAGTTCAGAGATTTTGTTGACTTTCCCCCAAGGTATAATGTATTAACTCCCATGAAAATCGCCAATGGGCTTGGTGTCTCACATGTAAGCGAAATACCTAACCTTTTTGGTCCAGGAAATACACCCGCCGGATCCAGTACCGCCGACTTCGACCTCGATAATATTTCCCTCACGCCAATCCTTCAGGCCTATTATACTAATTTTGTCCGATTTTTCGACCCTAACGCACAGCCTGTGAATGGGAGCGTCTTCTGGCCAGAGTTTGACAGTAATTCAAACCTCCGGCTCTTATTACAGGTGAATGCAACGACCGTTGAAAAGGTGCCGAGCGCACAGTTGTCAAGATGTAACTTCTGGAAGAATATCGCTATAAATCTGGAGCAATGAGCGCCATTGTTGGATGCATATTAATAAATATTGGACAGATTGGTGCAAAGGGAGAACTATCTTATTTCATGTCATGTGTAGACCGTACGATGTACCAGGACCGGTTTCCCTGAAAAGTATACACCGTTCTCAACTGGAACCTAGGGGGAGCCGGGAGGATGAAAAGCATCGAACCATCATATCGGGAGTCCAAATCTGGGTGAAAATTACTGACACAATGGTTGTTGGCCATGTAACATGCACACCGATGGGATTTGCTAGCTCCGTTTCCACGGCCTAAAAAACCGGAGAAAATCACACAAGGCAGTTAGTACACTCAAAAGTGACAATACAACATCACATTGTCTGTAAGCCAAACAAGTCAATCAACCCAAGCTCGAAAATGCCAGTAGGTCCAAGTGAGGGTCTTTAGATGACAGGGTCAGGTGTCATCATCTGGTCAAAGGTGTGTAAGAATTACATAATAGGGTGAAAAGTATTGACCTGAGCTGGACTTGAACCAGCAACCACTATGTCTGGATTACATGTCTGGATTACATGTCTAGTGCTCTTAACCCCTGAGCTAAGGCCATGAAGAGTAGTTCTATTAGGAACCAGTCACTACTGAGATGGTTAGTCATCAGTAAGATATTAGTTTATCCAAGTCAACCATTGCTCATTCAACAAGGTGAAGCCCATGGAAGCTGACTAGGTGCACTGCACCATAGCAGGACTAGTATAGAGTATCATTCAATCCCTAGCCTGTCGGGAGCCAATGTCCAGCCGAGCGGCAAGAAGGAACCCACAACTTTTCTCACACCCATCATACTAACAATCATTTGTTTTCCTTTTATGGAACACCTTCATCAATTTTCAGCTAATTAACAGCCGCTGCCATGATGTCCAGAACTCACAAGCAGTATATGAGCACTTGGGCCCAAACTTGAGCAACGAAGGATGTTCAACGGTAGCCAATGCATAGAAGGGAGGAGCCCAGAAGGGTGTTAAGAACTGGAAACTGACTAATGTCGGTGGCCAACAGGGACCGATCGGAAGGACTTGGCTTCAGCTTATGTGCTGCGCCCTCGCAAATCCGTAGGTTGTCCTTAAATTTCGGGCGGGCGAAGACCAATCCTAGCGAGTACCTTTCGGCGTGATACCGATCGGAATCGAAGGACAAGTCGAGCGTCGGGCCAAGGGGTCGGGGCCGGAAGTGGGCGAGCGCACGCGAAGGCAGATGGGGGGATTCTGAGTATGAGACTGATACAGGCGTATGAGGGTATTCTGAGTCGATATTCTGATTGCCTAGTAACTACAACTACAGCGGGTTCATATACAAGTAACAGGCGTCTGGAAAATACTAATGGGGAGAAGGGCGGAACACGGTATTAACAATAAGCTTGACTAGGAACGGGAAGTTTATGATTAGTTCGGAGGCCGATGATAACCGAGAGCGGGATTACGATAAAAGGAAATAGTTCAAGGACTACAAATATAGATAGACATATGCGGAACATAAGATTGAACGGATCAACATAATAAAGGGGACGTATCAAAGTTTGACCAGACAATACAAGTTGTTTTGACGTGGGCGTAAACGGAGTTTGATCTTCGTGAAAACATTCGTCAGCTTCGGGGCCGATGGTTTCCGAGAGGGTGACTTGTCGTTGACAAGTGGCAATAACCTCGGGACTGATAGGGTTGCGACACGGTCGTAACAAAGGGCTAGTGGGCCTAGAGCTCACTTCCTGGCTGCCAGCTAACCAGATACAGATACACGGCCATGGGAACTAGTGGCTCCATACTGGAGATAGCAGTGTTAAATGCCCAAATTACCTTCCTAACAATGCAGAGGAATCAATTGTCTGGCAATGATAATGCGAGGGGGTCCAGTGTTGGGGACAACCTGACCTCACTACTGCATGAGTTGCACCTATTCATACACCTCAAAGCCATGGAGAACACCAGGATTGCAGCAGCAGCAGTGAATTCCAAATAAGGGTGTCGGGAGACTAGTGATTCCTGAGATCATACCTGACTTCAAAGCTGACACTTTCAATGACATTATCCTCCCAAGCTCACACTAGCCAATACACACCATGGTACCCATCTCCTTCACACTGGAATGGCTGACAATGCAGTGCAAGTCACTAAACCACTACAGGAGATAATCAATCAATCAATCTCTACCAAAACTGTGGGGTGACACTTGAAGAAAGCTGGTTTGAAATCAGTAGTAAAGTGCAAATGACCACTTCTCAGCCAATGCCATGAAGGAAAGACTAGATTGGGGAATTAGTTATCAAGTCTGAACTGTAAAATATTGGAAGATAGTTGTCTGGTCAGATGAGACTAAGCTTAGGCAGATGGAAGAAAATGGGTGTGGAAATTGCCAGAGAAGCATTGAATGATAGGCTAGTAGAAGGGACACTCAAATTTGGAGGTGATTCTCTGATGATGTGGGGCTGCATGAGATGGGATGGTGTTGGATATTCATGCAAGATTGATGGAAGGATGGATGCTAAACTGTATTTTCAGATTCTGGAAGATGATCTTCAAGCCGGCCTTCGATATGAGGACAAATCTCCAGAGGACATTATATTTCAGCAATGACATTATATTTCAGCAAAATAATGACCCCAAGTATAAGAGCAAGAAAGCCAAAACATGGTTTGCTGACAATGAGTTAAGGTTATGTCATGGCCAGCACAGTCTGCAGACCTTAATTCCATTGAACACTTATGGCATCAGCTCAAAAAGATACTTGGAGAATATCAACAGCCACCCAATGGGATACTGGAATTGTGGGAATATGTGCAAAGGGAATGGGATAGGATAAAGCCAGATGTGTGTCAGAATTTGATTGAAAGTATGCCTAGAAGAGTGGCAGGTGTGATAAAGGCCAAAGGAGGTTACACAAAGTATTGATACATAGGAGTCTATATGTTTTAGAATGTCAGTGATAATGTGAAGATCCATTCCTGGAGACTCCATGGAGTATTTCCTAGATACCATATCAGGTTCTGAACCATCTTCTGGAGTAGTATCAAGATCCAGAATCCACTGGAACCTGACCCTCATCCCTCAAGTACCCTTCAACTCAAATCCTGTTCTGGTATTCTGCCCTTGACTAGACACCTCCTGTTATGACCTAGAACTCATTGGACTCCACCTTTCCCAGCTAGCATCTCTGAGTGTCCTTGGTCATTTCCCAACCCAGACTCTGGCTGGACTCCCTGCATTTGTTCTATATACATCTTTAATCCATGACCCAACCTTCACTTGATCATCCCTGTCAACTATTGAGATCTAAGCAAAATAGAGGAGGAGGACTCTAAGTTGGGAGGCCAATGATATGAAATGAGCTATGTAATCAGGGGGCCAATGATAGAGATTGTACTAGTTGGGAGGTCTAACTCTATAAATGTAGTGGAGCTTGGCTTCAACTTATATATTGCACCCTCACACAAACTGTTAGGGTGCTCCAGTATTTCAAACAGAGTGGATAGTATGATAAAAATGAAGATCAACACTTAGCTCAATTGACTGGGGGGCTGAAATACTAAGAGTGTAAGGTAAGAGTTTACAGCTTGCCAAAGAGTGTTTTCAAGAGTATTGAGAAGGGAGGAAAGAGACTGAGAACTAGTAGATAATCTAAGTTGATTTTTTAACTGAAAAATTGTAGCATACATGAAGAATCTTTTATACTACAATGAGACAGATGCCTGGAGGGCCGATCAAGGAAGCAAAGGGTGAAACAGATCATGAGAAATTGATGACAAGGTGGGGAGACTAAATTTAAGGTACTAAACAATACTAAAAAGGTCTGAGGTGGGAAGTGAGATGTATACAGGGAGACTGTGATAGGGGACTGAATGGGACAGAGATGGAATGGAAGGCTAAAAAGGGTCAAAACTATAACAGAGACAAGTGTTGGGGTGGTGATACCATGGACAGAGGTTCTGACAGTGAGACAACAAAGGGTATTGAGTCCAAAACAGGTTTCAGGGGTCCAAAATGATGGGGAACCTAACATCAATCCTTGTCAATTCTCTATGCCAATGTTCTGACCTGCCCAGAACCCATGGTCTTCCCAGAAATATGCACATTTAATCATTATAATGTTAGGATCCATTTCCAGATAGTAGTGGATATCTGTGGATATTCTGACTCCCTTCCTTTGTTCCAAATTTGGTAACTGACTGGTTGTCAGATGTTCATTCATTTGTTTATTGTTCTTGCTCTTATTCCCTGATCTGTCCCCATCCTTGTTCCTCATTTATCTGACTTGCTATTGTATGCTTAGTTTGGAAACATTTCCAAATAGGTTTTATTATCCTCCCAGACTTGTAGTATAATTATTGGAACATCCTTCCATAGTCATGTACTTACTCCTCAGTTTCAATCTCAAATTAGTTTGTATCTTGAATTAGTCTTGATCTAATCTGCTCCTTTGTTCTTTCTGTACACTCAATATCTGGAACTCTGAGCATCTGTAAACACTCTGGCATATATCTGCCCTCTGAAATATGGACACCCAAGTGCATGCATGAGGGCACAACACATAAGCTGAAGCCAAGTCCATCCTGTACTCCAGTAATATTCTGATATTCTCCAAAAGCACCCCTTGCTCAACCCCTCCCCTGACAGGTCACGTGACTTGATCCAACACGTGAATATCTTATCTATTGTATGTTATCTATGTTTAAATTTACTGACTCGCCACTATGCTCCATCAATGCTATTATTGGCAACAACATGATGGGTGAGTATCTTGTCTATTGTATATTATCTATGTTTAAATTTACTGACTCACCACTATGCTCCATCAACGCTATTATTGGCAATGACATGACGGGTGAGTATCGTATCTATTGTATATTATCTATGTTTAAATTTACTAACTCGCCACTATGCTCCATCAAAGCTATTATTGGCAATGACATGAGATATGACAAGATAGGAAATCATGTGCCTCGTTCTGATGGTTGAGGCTGCGAGCGATAGAACATTGCATTCACAGTTGACTTCTCCCATGTTGTAGGAGATCCTATCCTGCTCGAGTTCAGCTGTTTTTCCTGAGTGATGCAGTTTTCAGCCAGCCTAAGAAACCGGGCACCTTCTCTCTCCAATACCTTCAAGAATCGGTGGTCTCCAAACTGGGTCTGGTACTCCAAGCCGTCACAGAAGGCACGAATCAATTTGACATGTGAGCACATCTTTTCAGCAAAAGTGTCTCTTGTTGTAATGTGCCCATTAGCTTCCATGTCAACCAACCCACCATTCTCCTCATCCTCATCCTCTCCACCCAGGTTCTCGTTATCACTATCATCAGTCACATTGCCAGTCTGTTGTGCCACAGTTAGGGCATGTATTGGCTGTATTGGGTGCCTCCCATGTACTTCATCCACCGGAACCAATGAAGGATGGGTCCAAAATGGTGCAGTTCGGTTTCGTGTAACTTCTAGGAAGAAGACTGGATGGACAGGATGGAAAGATTGTACGAGGTGCTTGCAAATGAGAAAGCGGCTGATGACGAACTGTGGGCAGGTGCAGATAAAGCAATGTGGATTTGGTTGGTATTTTCTGTTCAATGGCATTGTTATGGGCGTTTTCATTGCTTTTTTCCAGGCAGCCTTGAAATCCTTTCTCCACTGTGGCAATTCATGAAACCTCCCAATATCGTTCATTATCAGATCAAGCTTTCGATTATATGTTGGGCCCAGCTTTGATACCAAGACCCACACAAGAAGATCGAGGCGTGGCAGGCTGAAATGCTGAAGGCAATCCCTCTTGATGTGGCGCCAACTATAGGTCCATTAGGTCTGTGAATAGCTTGTATGTGTAATGCTGTTAGGATACACACTCAGGCCGGGTTTCCGGAGAAACCCGCGGGATATCCGGTAGGACTTGGCTTCAGCTTATAGGCTGTGCCCTCGCTAGATCGTATTGTCCAATTTCAGACAGGCGGACGGGAATCCCGGGGAGTCCGGGCGGGGGTTCGTGGGTCGTGAGTCGTAGGTCGTGAGTCGAGAGTCGTGAGTCGAGATAGTCGAGAGAGGTAGATGCGCCGGAGCCCGTGGGCTCCGACTAGTGCGAGCGGTCTGATAAGAGTAGGGTTTTAGAGAGGAAAATGTATTAGATTACTGGGGGGAATCTAAGCTAATTTTCTGACTGGATTGTATGTACAACATCTGCCAGTTTATATAGACCGTGGAATGCATGACATACCGAATCCAGTAATAATGAGACGAAACGAGCAAAACATAGAACGGGAATAGTAAACACCAAATTGGTGTTAGGAACGGGACGGAACGGAGCGGAGTCCGAATTGTGACAAAGCATAACCCATAACGGGAAATGGAGCGGGAGCGGAGTCCTAAATCGTGACAGGTCATTTGACTAAAACGGGAACGGGGCTCGATTAGAGCGGTGACGGGATTCTAAGCGGGTCCGGTGACTGATGCGTGGGACGAAGACGGACATAGACAGAGACGGGGTCCGGGGGAAGTCCGGTGACTGATATGTGTCTTAATGAGGTCGAACGTAACGAGTCTTGACGTAACGGAGTCCGGGCGGGAAATCCTATAAACAGACGATTGGTGCTTGTAGCGCGTGGGGGCGTACGAGTTAGTGCCCGGAGTCCGGCGGGATTTGCCCGGTCGTAACAAATGCTAGACTTACTGAGCTTCAACCATCATTGTTGTCTTCAGCCGTGGTATTTCTGGTGCAGCACATCGTGCCCAAAGCTCCCATCGCCCATTCCGATACCAGTTCTCCCAAAGGTATGCCCAAAGATTTGGGAGATCATAAGTTTCACAGAACTGATATGCTTGCTTTACAGCCCACTCCTTGATGCCCTCTGGTGAAGGAGCGGAGTAGCCTGGAATGAGTGGATGTGCACAAAGATGCCATTCCATCAATTCAACAACTTGAGACCGTAGTTCCTCGGGACAAAAGGTATGCTGGGCCTTCTTCTTAACTCCCTTTTCAGGTTCCACTTTGGGAGGTAGGGGCAGAGATGGTGGTAGAGATAGCATGTCTTCAATTTGGGAGGCTGTTGTGGTCCTCGGGTGAACCAGGTTGGGAATTCGGATGAAAAGTGAGTTTGGCCCTTCTGTTTTCACATTTGTTTGTGCTGACTCTTCATTTGTTTCATCAGCCATCAGCTCTGCATCGTCTGGATTTGATCTTCCATAAGGGCGGAAGTCTTTCTTGATAAATGCATACTCCTTCCAAGCACGCTCCATATTATATGGTGAGGTAGGTAAATTTCCTTGCAGCCGTATACGTACTGCCTTCCGAATGTGCCACCAGCAAAGTTGCACCTTTGCCTCTGGCCAAATGTGCTGACTCATACCAACCTCAGCCATGTCCTTGTCTGAATGAGTGAACTTAGGTATAATGTGATACTTTTCACGGAGAACCTTTGTCCAGGCCTCTAATGCCTTCATGCGCTTCCTAGGCTCAACTGATGAAGCTGTTGACAATAGGCAATACGAAAATGGAAAGCCAGTGTTATCATATTCTCCAAGGACTGTATACAGTTCAAGGTGCTTGTTGTTTGTTTTATCTAATCTTATTCAGTATTCATACGATCTATATAATGTTAAGAAGACTTACATGTTGCATCAATCCCAACCTCAACCACCTTTCCTCGCAATCACATGGCGATCCTTTTCATTCCCCATGCCAACTGCTCAATACTGTCCATGGTTGGGATATCAAAGACGTCAACATCCTCACTGTTTTCCTGTAGCAGTATACTTGCTGAAGCTAATTGCAGGTGGTCCCTCTTCCATAAAATCTCGCTCATGGTGATCCATGCAGGATATACCTGCATTGCAGTCACACTCGGAAATGTCCTCTGTACCTTTTTCGCAATGGTGCTTGGAGTCATCCATTCAAGATCCTGCCGTATCAGGGCGGATGCCTCTGGAGGAAGTGCCACATCATAGTATGGTGTATGAGGCTCACTGTGCGTAAGCCAAATAGTGATGGTGTATGTTCCTTTACTATTGTCATCACGGCAGGATATGTTTAATCTACTTTTGCAGTTGTATCGGTGCATCCCCAAGGTGTCCCGTGGTTTGGCCCCTTTCTGTTGGCTTGGCCGTGCTTTTTGCTTTCTATCTTGATCTTGGCAGCACCAATAGCGTGTCTTATGGCCAGTAACCATCTTAATATTCTCTTTTACACTGCCTAATGGTTAGAGTGATTGACAATGTAATGATATGATATCCACACTGAAACCGATAGCCTGATACCCTCCAGATCTCATAAGCAGTCATTTGAATGTGCTCCTTGTCAGATACAAGTGGATCATCTGACTTCTGATAACATCCATAGAAGAACACCATCTTGTTAGTCTTAAATACTTGACGAAGGCTCTTCATTAGCTCCTCGCCATTCTCAAAAGTGATAGGCTTGTGATTCTGCAACAAGGAGTCCTATTGTAGTTAATCAGCATCTGCAAAGTGTTCCATCACTCACACTCTCTGATTCAGATGATGTCCTATCATCTTCAATAATGGTATACTGTCTCTCCTCACCTTCGTTTTCATTTGTTGATGCTTGCAAGACTACCTGACACCTTGGTCCATCATCATCTCTGTCATTCTTCCTCTTTGCTTGCTTATGTAGCCTTCCCCAGTCACGACACTGCTGGCAAGTCTTCCACTTGTATTTGGATTCGGAAGGGAGTTTGGCTTTACATTTTTTCTGAGAGCATTCTCTTTGAGATGAAGGTGGAGAGTGCTCATGTAGGTCCATATGTTGAGTGGTACAGACGTATGCTACGCGACACTTTTCTATTGAGTGTCATGTGATCATGTGTATCCACGTGACCTGTCAGGGGAGGGGTTGAGCTAGGTGGGCTTATTCCCCAAACTAATCCCTGGAAACTCCTGGACTAATTCTCTGGAACCCCATGGACACATTCCAAGAAGTGTTCAGAATATCCACTGGAAATTCCATCCAGAGATCCAAAACTTAACAGACAAAACCCTTCTCATGATGATCCTCAAAGAAATATTTGAATACTTACTATATACATGTATTACATAATTGTGATTATACAATATGATGTCATGATGTCAGAGTATCTAGTTGAATATTTTCATATTTTTTAAATTTTATGTCCATGAGCTATAAACAAAACAATCTGAAATGACAAAACATGAGAATGGTTTTGTCCCTTAATGTATACATAGGTGATGAAGGTTGGATATGGTCATGAAGTCAGAAGTGAGATCCAGTGAGAATGCAATATACTATAGAGATCTAAAGTTCCTAAGTCAAGTACTAAACCAAGGAGCAAAGACTGTGAATAGGTAGGACTTGGCTTCAACTTATATACTTGTTAAGTGCAGGGAATCTACCTGGAGTTTCTGGAGGATGGTCACACTTTATTGAATATACAAAATTTTACTGATTAATCCTCATATTTTTTAAGTAAGACTATTCCTTCTGGCCATGACAACTTATTCTATGAGTTTATATTTAATTACCTGAAATTTCATCTTTAAAATATGCATGCCCTTTTAAAATACACACAAATGACATATTTACACAAAATTATTTGGGTTAACCTAGATTATTTGGGTTATGATGTATTCTCTTGTATACAAGCAAACTTTCAAATATATTTCATATAATTTGAATTTAGTTGGTTTAGAGAGTTAGCCAGAACTATCTGGGGTACCAATCCCCATTGTGCAATTTATTCCAAAAGAATAATCTACAGATGATTGTTTGACTAAATTTTGTCAGATATAGGATAAATATTAATATTTTTGCATTCTTCAGAGTGATATCTAATCAACTGAATTTGATTATATATTAATTTTACAACAAACAATATAAATATATATACTTTAGTGGATAAATAACTTTTAAAGTTTTGGGTTATCCTCCTCTGGTGAATATTCTGAGAACTTTCTGGAAATAGTCTGAAGGTTCCCAGGAGATAGTAGTCTGTGGAGGTTCTGGGAAATTGTCTGGGGGGTATCAGAATATTATGTTAAGTGCCATGTCAGAAACTTATTCCAAAAACTATTGGGAAATAACTGGGAGCTCAGATACTTTCAGGTAGGGGCCATGACTTGGCTTCAGCTTATGTGCTACACCCCTATGCAAATGCTTTGTTGTCCTTAATTTCAGAGGCTCCATTTATACTGGAGAGCTTATGGATATTTGGAGTTCCAAAGAGTTCTGAATATCAAGTATACAAAAAGAGAAGAGGAATAAGTTAACTAAGTTGATAGGTGTAAGTACAAATGCATGGACTGATATAGGCTTTCTTGTAATTGTATTACAAATTGAGATCACAATAAGATGGATTAGGATAGGGTATTGAATCAGGAACATAATAATCAAATGAATGAATACTTGTCAACAGACAAGTTACCAAATACAGAACAAGGATGAAGTTCAGAATGTCTGGGGATTGATAGGTTTTCCAGAGGTGGGAATTACATCAGAATATTGAAATATCCAGGAATGGATCATAACATATTATTAGGGTACAAGAAGGACTTGACTGTGTCCTCACACAATTGTTGGATCATAACTTCAAACAGGTATTGGTCCAGGTACTCCATGGAGTCCCAGAATACATATATGAGAGAACCAGAAGTCAGAAGACCTGAGGGCTCCAAAAATATGCTGGGTGAGGACAAGTAGTCAGATGACATAAAGGAGGTAAACCTGTAGGGTATGAGAAGTACTTGGCTTCAGCTTATGTGCTGCACCTTCACACACATGTTTGGACATCCTTATTTCAAGCTGATAGATGTTTACATGAAAAGTTTAGATAACTGGAGTTCCAAGGAGTTCTGGATATTGAATGTACAGAAAGAACAAAGGAGCAGATTTGACTAAGGTGAGACTGAGTTGAGACTAATTTGCGATTGAAACTGGAGAGTGAGTACATGACTATGAAAGACTATATAGTTGTTCCAATAATTGTACTACAAATATAAGAGCATAATAAAACATATTTTGCCAAAATAAGCATATAATAAACAAGTGAAGGCAAACTGGCAAAAACAATAAGCAAGTGGATGTATTCAAGGGGTCCAGGTTGTGGATTACCAAAGCATCTAGAAGAATGCAGGAGTCTGACCAGAGTCCAGGTTAGGAAGGTCTGACAGGTTCTGGGGAAGTGGGAACATTGGCTTAGAGAAAGTCATGCAAGTTGACACAGATAATCTGGTGAGAGTCAGGTCATGAATTACTGAAACATCTAGAGGATCACAGAGAGTCTGACTGGAGTCCAGGTTGGGAAATGACCAAGGACACTTGGAGTAGTGAGCTGTGAAAGGGCAGAGTCTGGCATGTACTGGGACAGAAGATGAGGCATCTAGTTGAGGGCAGAATATCCAACTGGGAACTGAGCCAAAGGGTACTTGAGGGTCAGGTTACAGTGGGTTATGGATACTAACACTAGTCCGAATATGTTTCAGAAACTAATATTATATCTGGAGAATACTCTGAGGAGTTTCTGGGAATGGGTCTTCAGAATGCTGTACCATTTCAAACTATGCAGTCATCCTAATTTCAAATGAATTTATGGCCTCAGGATGGACCAGGAAGAGGATTAGGAGAGGGATGAGGCTACAGCTCAGAAAATCTGAAGGTATTCAATGGGCCAAATGTTAGGAACTTTTGGGCCCTCTGCAACTAGTTCTAACCCTGGTAACCTGCCAGCATCCTGACATCAGTACCCCCAATTGCAGTATCACTGCCTGCAGTACCCCACCACTTTGTTTACTATATATTATTATTTTAGTCATTCCATTCTGCTCCTGTCCTGACACTTTCCCATCATCTGTTCTATGTGTACACATCATTTGCCACCTCAAACCATTTAGTATTCTTCTTCTATCTGGCATTTAGTTTCCTTCCATCCCTTGTTCCATTACTTGCTTCTTCTGACCTGTAATGGATATGGCTATTTGGTCTCTCAAATAGTTTAACAAATGTTGATGTGGCAAGGGACTCAAGAGATAAACAAATAAAGGTCCAGTAATTTCAATACTGGTAGATTGATTAGATGTGCTATTAAGCTTAAGCAACTAAAGTCAATATTTGTTTGGTCTCTTGACAAATTCAGATGAACTTGTAGTGACATTGTTATGACTGGAATTCCCGCTGGACTCCGGGCAATGCACCTGTGCCCTATATGCACCAATTGTCAGTTTACCGGATTTCCCGCTGGACTCCATATGTCAGACTTGTCTACATTCGACTTCATTACGTTGTGTATCAGTCACCGGAATACCCACTGGACTCCATCCCTGTCTATGTCCGACCTCATCCCATGCGTCAGTCACCAGACCCCGCTCGGAAAACCCGTCATCCCTCTAACAGAGCCCCATTCCCATTTTAGTCAAATGACCTGTCACGATTTGGACTCCACTCCTGCTCCGTTTCCTGCTATGGTTTATGATTTGTCACGATTTGGACTCTGCTCCATTCTGTCCCATTCCTAACACCAAATTTGGTGTTTACTATTCCCATTTTATGTTTTGCATGGAATCCACCAATGATGCCAAGTCCAGTTATTCCGATACCTATTTTTGTTCTTGACTTATGACACAGTTACTCCTTGTGTTAGAATAACTAGATCTCAAGGTAATGTCAAGCTATGTTTGTCGCTATCAGACAATTGCCATATCCACCTGTGACTGTCCCAATGTATGATCCGCATTCCGCGTCCGCACAGTAATGTTACATGTGGCGTGCTGAGGAGATATCGACATTTGTTGATCATGAATTTCCAGCGTGGGATCATGAGGGAGAAAGAAGTTGGGTTTTAAAGTAAGGACTTCAGTGCCCATTCCTGCATCCTTCGAGTCCTGGAGGACCTCTCTCCCAATCTGCGAACTCCTACTATATGTAGCCTGATTGAAAGCTGCTGGCGAATTATTCATATGTAACATATTACACCTCCCCATCTTCACATCAAGAAAATGGGAGGATCAGTAAGTATACCATATATATTAATAGAGAGTATTATATATTAGTTGCAAATACTCTCTAATCTGGAGTCATCGAAGAGAGCTCGCTAGCTCGGCTAGACACACTACTTTCTCGAGATCCCTATTTACTGGCCAATATAAAAGTTTACTATAGACCTAGGGAGTCTACATAAGGACGTAGACATTCCCAAATCCCTGATGCATTTGGTATAATGAAGAATAGAAGGTCAAAAATTCAAGACATAGCCCCCTCTCCATGATTAACCGGACGATAAAAATACTACTGTTGACATCGGCCGCTTGTGAAGAGGCTTCCAAGGTACCTGAAAATGATCATGACAACGCGCATGATTGTCTTCACTCCTGATCCATTCATACTACCCTCTTCGCCACGGTGAATTTCGTTCGACTGGAAAGCATTCAAACAATTAGGGATGGGTCGGGAGTGTACTAAAGCGGCTCCGATGCGAGGGGGAAGTTCGATAGGTCACGCGTTTTCGAATCCCTCCTTCGGCTTTGACTCAACAATGAAAAGGTACAGCAAGAATAAAACCATCAATTCTAGATTTCTTCGTTTAATATCATATTGGTACGTTTTACCCCTCCTTGCTTGATGTTCACATGAGAAGCATCGCTCGTTTCCGACCTAAGCCGACGGCTTCTCTGACTAACCGCATACTCCGTCCGCCCGCCAAAAGTAATATATCCCACGATCCTATTAAGAACAGCGTAGTATTAAGGCTTTAAACCACGCCTTCTTCCTCATCCTCACCATTATCTTCCATCTATATTATACGTACTGGCCTCTACACCCTGCTGTATAGCTGCTAACAGCTATAATCGCGACGCTTGGGTACTAGCCCTCTGTACACCCCACCACTTGTGCGTTGCAGTAGTCAAGAAATTACGCCTACTATGTCAGAAGAAAAAGGAGACCTGAAGGAATTACAGACGGATAACCCGACCATTTTCGACGAAAAAGAAGTCGTTGAGGCCGAGAGTGAGGAGTACGACAACAATGGATCAGGTGCGACGCGCTTCGTTAATGGGGAGCCGGTTATAAGCACGGGTATGGACGTCTCGAACTACGCTGTGGATGTTCGTGACGATCGTGATGAGGCATTGACGTTCCGCTCTCTCTTCATTGGAACCGTTGTCGCAGGGTTGGGTGCCGCATTATCAGAGGTATTTGGGAGTCTATTATCGCATGAATAAAACTATATGTGGCCTCCTTGACAGATTTACATTTTCAAACCAATCGACGTTGTGATCTCATCGATTTTTATCTTACTCCTGATATATACTCTTGGAAAGGGGTGGGCCCGGTTCCTACCCTCAGGGAAGACGTTCGAAAATCACCCGGCGTTATCTCGCTTGGCACCCATTGTACAATTCATAAACCCAGGTAACTTCGGTATAAAAGAGGTTGGCAAGATCCCTTATTATCATTAAGTTAGGTCGGTGCTTACTTGTGTTTATAGCATGTGGTTGCTACACTCCTCTGTACCACTGCTGCAAACGGAAGTACAGCCGTCAATAACTTTGCTGTACAGAGAGTAAGATGACACATTAACACGTTTTTTTGCGAGACTTAAAAAGAACGAAATAACTTTACAGCTCTTTTATGATGCAAAGGTGAACGCGTCGACGGCTGTTCTAGCAACATTCTCGACCGCTTGTTTTGGGTATGGTATTGTTGGATTATTGCGCCCACTCACGGTCTATCCGGCGGAGATGGTATTGTCACCGTTGATAAATTTAAATATCCGGTATAATACGAGTTGTAGGTCTACTGGGCCAACCTTCCCACTGTGGCCGTGTTTCAAACATTACACTTTGACGCTGCAAAAACGTCAAAGCGTGTTAAGACCTTCTGGGCTACGTTTGGTGGTGCCGCCCTCTTTGAGGTCAGTACTCGAACACCCTTTTAGCCCTATTGCACATTCATTCTGTGAGCGAACAGATTTTCCCCGCTTACATGTAGAGTATTAATCCACCTGTCTTATCTGCTCACTCATTTTAACATCACACGTTATTATATTAGATTCCCATGGCTAAACGGTATCTCAATTCCTTGTCTCGCCAGCCAGAAGGCGAGTGACGGAACAAGGGCCGTATTCACGAACGTGTTCGGTGGCGCAGAAGGAAACGAAGGCCTTGGTCTTCTATCCTTGAGTCTCGACTGGCAATACATTGGCTCAACTTTTTTGTCATATCCACTCGTCCAACAAGGCAAGTGGAGTTCTATCGTGGATCGCCTAATTCTTCGCTGAGATTACTGCCTGCAGTGAATTCATGGGTTGGTATTGCGATCTGTTATATCGCGCTATCGGCCATATATTACACCAACACATTTAACGTAAGTAACCCCAACCAGAATACTACTCCTCTGTTAATTGACAGTTTATGTCTGATCGATTTCAGTCTCTGCGCTTCCCTCTTCTTTCGACATCCATATTCAGTAGCGATGGCTCGATATACAACCAGACCCTTGTGTTCGGCCCTACATTTACTCTCAATCAGACAGCGTACGAAATTGAAGGAAGACCGTTCCTAACAGGCAGTAATGTTTGGTCGAACATGACCCAAAATTGGGCCATTGGAGGATTGGTTGCACATTGTCTTCTGTTCTGGTCTGGATATGTAATAGATTCGTTTAAGCAAATCAGGAATAACACGCAAGAGGATCGCCATTGGGTTGTATGTTCCCTTTTTTTATCATTCGTTGATTCCTCCATTTTTCATCATGCGTCAATTCACAGGCCATGCAAAAGTACAAAGAGGCGCCTTGGTGGTGGTTTGCTATATTATTGGTTTTATCATTTCTCGCAGGTAAGATTTTATCGCCGTTAATGTGCTATTACATTTTTCCTTTTATTTAACCCTCTTTTAGGCTTGATTGTCGTAATTACAGGTTTGTGAACTTGCCTCCTATTTGGCTAAAGTAATCGTTGAACTAATTGTCCTATAGGTGATACAACACTCCCGTGGTGGGGGTATATCACGGCTCTTGCGTTAGGAGGTATGCAGTGTAGTATTGATTACATTTTTCATTGCAGGCTAACAGTCAGGCATCTATAGCTTTCATCGCGGTTCGTCGCATACGACCAGTTAAACGATTTCCTATTAAACCCTTTAATACAGCCATTCTCGAATTTGATGTTTGCTAGGATGGGTAATGGCATCGCCACAAATCAATTGGTACGCTTTTAGTCCCGTATGGAAGTCGCAGACTGCTGAATTAATCCGCTGATAGATGAAAATGGTAGCCGGTGCAATACATCCCGGAAAACCAGTGGCAAATCTTTATGTGGGTTAATTCTTTTTCGGAGCGATCTCGGTAAGATGGCGGATTCACTTCGGCATGTAGTTCTCCATGTGGTCGCATGACGTCGTCGGCACGTCGATCTTGCTCGCGGGTGATTTGAAGGTTGGACAGTACCGTGAGACTCACATCTGCCAGTATGCGATATCTCCTGATGAATAAACTCATAGTGAAAATTCCGCCTCGTGTTATGGTTGTCACTCAGCTATGGGGAACCATTCTTGGATGCTTCGTCAATTATGCTGTGATGAGTGCTATTGTCACCAATCAGCGAGAAATACTGGTTGATCCAGTCGGAACCAATGTTTGGAGTATGGATTATATTTTTTCTGCTGATTTTTGAGTAAAGCAAACAATCTAACATATTCTCGTAGGTGGTCAAACATTGCAGTCTTTAAACAGTAACGCTATTACATGGTCTTTAGCTGGCCAACTCTACAGCATTAAGGGTCCTTACGTCTGGGTTCCCCTTGGCCTTGTAAGATTCTGATATAATCCCACTTGCCCAAACTAAGGACTCACCACAGGTTTTTGGCGCAATTCCGACCATCATTCAATGGTTTATTTGGAAGGCTTGTCTTTATTCGTTTGTCCAAAACTGTTACTGAGACGACAGTAACCTAGAAATGGCCAAAAATTGGACCTGTGCCGGTTGACGTGATTATTCTTCCGATTATTTATCAGGTAAGATATTATTCAAGGTAGATCATGCGCGTTTTAACGAACCCCGTTCAGTACATGGGATGGCTAGCAGCAGGGGTCAATTCAACTGTTCTATCTACAATCCTAGTTGGAATAGTCTCACAGGTCTATGTCCGTCAACGCTATCCGGGGTAAGTCTATTCTTAGATCTGATATATCCACTACTCACCCTATTGTGACAGATGGTACCGTAAATTCAACTATGTATAATCATTGATCTCTCAATTTCATATAGCTCTGACTGACAAAAAAACGTTCTGTAGCTCATTGGTGGTGCCCTTGATGGCGGTGCCCAAGTTCTTATCTTTATTTTTACATTTGCTGTTTTTGGTGCAAGCGGGGTGTCACGACCATTCCCTATAGTAAGTCAAGTCAAGTTTATGATAAGATGAATTGCTAACTCTAACACATCTAGTGGTGGGGCAATCCGGACGCTTTTTCGGAGACAGCAGTGAACAACATTGACTATTGCAAGATATTGTAGCCTATTATCATCCGACTCTCTAATGGGTTTTATGAACGGTTACGTTGAAAAACAACGATTGGTTGAATCAGTGTATATTATGTCCCTCAAGCCATCCATCAGACTGTACTACATTATCCTTCTCTTGTTCTCATAGTTTTTTTTGTTATCTGAAAGGAATTCTCATTAATAAGAGTTTACGGCATTTTATGTACTGTTGGGGTGAACTGAAAACTGAACGATTTTACCAGACATAACGGAGGCTGCTGCAGTCGTTAAGTTGCCTTATCACACACAATACATGCAGGACCAAACAAAATGAGAGGGTTTTATTATCTTGAGACACAAAACTTTGATATTGTGGGCTGGATTACTAATAAAGGTGACATTTATTAATTGGAGCCTTACTTGGACAGTGAAAAACATGTGGTACGTGCTTCAAACGCTGAGCTACAATAAGAAGAATTTTACCTCAACGTTTTAGTTGTAACAAAACCGTTAGGCGTCTATTACCTAAGGTATCCCACGGACTTTCGTGTGACTTATGGCTATGCCTATGCGTACTTCAATGTTACTTCGCCCTCTGCCACATTACAACAATGTACACGCATAACTCTAAAAAAAAGGACGATACATAGCCTCCCTCGCGGGGCCGTCCAAAGACAGCTTCGTGACTCAACATGAGTATCACCATGTGACTCCCCCCTAGGATGATGACTCCATTGATGTCCGTCGGGTTAAATATTGATCATTCCGAGGATGATGGCGACACTGTATACCCATTCCAGCCTATTTCCATCACAAATGACTTCTATCTGCATCTGGCCGTATGTTAGATTCATTGTTATCACACCTTCGGAATATTTTTTGACAACCCTTATTGATCAGTGAAATTGTGCAAAACAGTCTTGCTTTATGCGAGCAAGATTACATCCCCACCTCGTCTGAAGTGTCGGAAATCAAGTCCTGGCTTGGTGCATGTGAGCTCGAAGACATCCCCCGTCCTTCGTTGTTCAGGGTTACCCGTTCACTGAGAATGAGGAGAAAAGTGTCTTTAAGTCAGGATTCAGCCCAAGATATCGGATATGTTCGTTTCCTTGCTTCATCATTGATATCCCCAATTCGACGGCTCCCAGCTGAATTGTTATCGATAATATTTCTTTGCGCTATCCCAAGCGTCGAACGATGGGATCCGTTTAACCAACCGCGTGATCTCGCAGAGACATCAATACTTATTACAAATCCCAACGCTGTTCGGTTGGCTCTCATGTTGGTTTCATCCGATGGATGAGAGTCATGGAGCGGACACCACGAGCATGGTTAACTATCATCCTCGACAACTATCATCCTCGCAATACGTGTATAATCGAATCCTGGTTTGAAAAATCAAAATCTCTTCCTATCAACGTCTATATTTCGCCAACGAAATGGAAATTCGATTGTGCGACTGCTATCTCTACTATTCTTCAACGTCATCGAGCGCGCTTTCGTTTGTTCTGCAATAGCGATAGGGTTTTTGAGATACTGAATGATCACCACATTTCATCACACTCACCGCATATATCTGTGGACGAATTGGCGGTGATGCCCGAACTGACTATTATCGTATCGATTGTGGATATTGTGGACGACTCGCACTTTATTGACGCACCCAGGCTGCAGATTATGCTCTCATCGTGCACCAGTATCCTAGCTCGTCTCACAGTACCAACGGTTAATTCTTTGGTCCGACTTCATATTTCCCTCGAAACCACGGAAGTGGCGCAGGAAGCCCTCAGGTCTTTGCACCTGGCTCCCAGCCTCCAAAGCCTTCATATTGCCTCTATGGAAGACCGGATTGAATGGGCTAGCGACACTATTATCATACTTCCGGCTTTAAAATCACTTCACTTCGTTGCTTATACCCCTCTACTCATGGGGAGCTTCTACGAAGCTCTTGAATGTCCACGGCTGGGCACATTGACGTTTGTACCCAGCTCTCAAGACACCCCATGGTTATACGCCCGCGAAGATCCTCTCCAGATCGTCTTCCGCTCATATACATATCTTACCGACGCGGATACCTTCATCTTCAGAAATCGCTCCATTGCCAATTTGACAGTTCTGGAAATCAGTCACGCTATATTTTACTCGGCATTTTTTGAAGGCCTGTTGGACCATCAATTGTCTTCGCGAACACTAGAAAAAATCCTTCTCACGTCTTCCTACCCTAGTTCATATTCCGCGACGAAATCGTTCAGCATATATGTCCGGTCTATCATCACGGCTGTGGATGGAGACTCTCCCCCTGGCAAAGTGCTGCAGAAGGTATCCGTCAAGTGCTTGAAACGACGGTTGGACGTCGGGTCGATCAGATTATTCAAACGACTACGACGTGACTTCCCGGCGATTGTTGAATTGGACCTTCAACGTATGTAACTACTCGTTCCTCTGAATTCCACTTTCGATTTATCGTGCTGATATCATCTAATAAGATGCTGATCAATTCTTTGAGGCGTAAATCAATATTTGCGCTTCGATTGGGAGAATTGACTATTCGATGTCATGGGGATGCAATATTCCCTTCCTACGCCACACTGATGTGAACCAGAGAACTTCCAACACTGACCTGATTTGCACAGCGCTGAGGGCTGGACTTCCGATCTCAGAATACCCATGGAAAAATCTTTGATAAATAGCAACATCCAAACGTAATGTTTTTCACGGGCGCTGGAGGGAAAAAAAAAGTTTCGAAGCGTCATTCTGGGATCAAAAATTCAATCCTAATATGTTACTGGTAGTGAAGATGATGGTCATAGGATAAGGTGGACTCGGACACTATTTATTTATGCCATCATATAATGCATCTCATGTCTCATGGCGGGAACACACGGAACACGTAGATGGGCTGGGTAGACCAAACAGATCTAGTTGCTCGATATTCTTCCACAGCCATCAAGTGTCCCTACTGTCATAAGTCGATGTAGAATATTAATGTAACCTTTTTCAATATTAATTGGGGGTTCCTACACCTCTCCATTAAATTGAATTTTAAACAAGTTGAAACATCGATTTAGTAGTGACCCTTCCCCAATGAGCTCAATTTTTTCTTTTTCAGATTTAGCCATTAGCAACAGGAGCGACCGGCAGCCCGAGCACGTCCCTGATCGACTTTCTCCTACACAATCTAACCTTTTTCGACGCCTGGTAAAAGCTACAGAAGCTGGTTTGTATTTTCCAACCATGATAGATAGAATTGAAAGTGTTGGAGGGAGGCTATTACATCGCTGTGAGCGGGCAAAGAATGCCAGTGGGATACTTCAGCTCTGTACCTCCGTGACTGCCAACCTTATATCTCGATCCACACCCTCTCAAAGCTCTGCCATAATATTTCTGGCAGTCACGTTCAATGTTTTGCTGGTAGAGTGGTTTTTGGTTTATGTTTCCAGATCATGACTATGTGTAACCCGACACCGTCTCAGAGAGCCCCAAACCCCCCGCACCGTTAACCGACTTTAAATCAATTAAGGATCAGATGAGTGATTGGTGAGGTTTATATCTACACAGCCTCTGGAATGGATCCACAAATCTGTCGGATCCGGGACTCCTTCTGGTAATTATTCTAACAGCCACCCACAAAAACGGGGAGATATGCATCCGGATTGAGTTTCACATAGTGGGTGCTCCAATAAATGTTTCTATTGTTTGACTTGAACAATGGTATTTATAATTTATTCGACAACATCCACTTGTGGGAAGTCGTCGCATTATGATAGATGCTGTTTCAAAATCGTATCTTGAAAGAGTTAGAACGGTGATAATGGACATTCGCGTCCGGGTGCCGGAGTGCACAATGATTACATGACTCATCCGCTTCATTCAATATTGGTAGATTTGAACACTGTTTTCTCAAATAATAGACCCGCGAGGTATGTCATTCATCATCAAATAAGGTAGGCGTCACTTTAGTTCAGCACCTGTTTATGTAAGCAAAAAAGTGACTTACTCACACTCCTTTCTGTGCTTCCACAACATAGATAATCTGTAATTAAAGCCCAGGGAAGTGGAGTTGGGATCCATTCCTCCAGTTGTCAGGTTTAAAACTTGAAAAATAATTCACCCTTGCCAAGTAGTAGGGCTTACAAATTTTAACTTTTTTCTTGAGTCTCTGAATGCTTAAAAACTCGTTTCCATGTGATTCTGAGATTTTTAAAATTTTGCAAGTGTCAATATTGGCCGCTTACATAATCATCATGTGATATATTGGGCAGCCTTGTTTTAAGGGCCTAAAATTGGGAAAGAAAACTGTATTAAATTCAAATATATGTACTTATCTTACTTACATAAAAATTCTCCTAAGAAAAAGAGGGTATAGCTGCACATGTACTTGTGCAGTAAGCTGTGCACTTGATCACAGGCCACATTACATAAGCAGTGCAGTGGCAAACGTGTGGTTGCACAGTTCTACTACCATGCCTCAGAAGTCTAAAGCTGCTCAATCTCGCATCAAAAACTTTGGATCCAAGGCACAACAAAAGCCCTCAGTGACAATCAAGGATGTCCCAGATGATGATGACTTCAATTGCAAACCAGTTTCTCTCAATCTAGATCAAAGCAATGAAAGGATGTATGAGGAAGCATTTATTGTGGATGAAGAAGATGGATCTCTCACCTTGGTAGGCTTTCTTGATGACTTTGAGGAAGAATCTCTACTAGATCTTGCTAATAATTTGGACTCGGATGATGAAAATGATGAAAATCCTAGAGATAATTACCCAGAGATTCAAGAACTCTCTGACCTGGAACAGTTCTCAAGGATACTTGCTGAGGCACAGAGGATAGCAGTTGAGGCTGAAGATGAGAGGTTAAAGGAAAACAGGCAACCAAAGAAATATCTCAAAAACTCTGCACGAACAAAATGAAGGCATAAACAGATTGGAAAGGACCTAGAGAAGCAAGGTTACCTTTCCATTAGGACATGGTTTGCAAAAGCCAATGCTGCAGAGAGTGAGGTTAATGAGGTTGCTAGGGGGCAGAATTCTGAGTCAGATGTGGAAATGGCCACCCTTGACAAAGATCAAGAGAACATATCTGCTGGAAAAAGCAACTCAGTGAGCTTGATCTTATGGACTGCTGTGGTTATTGTTCTACTGACCAAATATTATTAGTCAATTGAAGAAATTGAAAGACAGGTTAACACTGAAATATATCCACCTTCCAAAGCTCATGAAAAGGTTGAAGAGCTCCTTCAGGCACTACGAGAAGGCCAAAAACCTGGGGACAACACTCTATCTACAGAATCCGATATCATACTGGATCAATTAAATTACAAGGACTTACCAAAGCTTCGGCAAGCCTGTGCAGCACTGACTGTGAAGAGCAAAGATAAGAAAATTAATGTTCTCTTTCAAGGACGGCTTACTGGGATGGTTGGGACATTGAACCTTTATCTTGACCCACAGCTCTCATATACCTGGTGCGAGGCTTCTCTTATTGCATCAAAATCACAAGGCCATGGAGTTAGCCATGCACGCAATCTGCGAACATGGATACATCAGTTCCTGGGTTCTGGAAAATTACCTCTTCACAGATATGGAAAGCTACAGGGTACCCTTCTTGATGATGAGGACTTTTCACAAGCAATACAGATTCACCTGTCTGGAATTGCCAAAAACAGCTACATCCAAGCTCAGGATATTGTTGACTTCATGCAGACACCAGAAATGCAAGAAAGGCTTGAGGAGACTGGTTCCAAGAAAAAGAAGATATCAATACGTACCACACAATGGTGGCTCCACAGGATGGGATGGTGATATGGGAGGAAAAGGAATGGTATGTATGTTGATGGCCATGAGAGGGAAGATGTTGTCAAATACCGGATGGAATTTATTGAATGGTGGAAAGTCTATGACAAGCAGATGTATTCATATGATAATGATGGAAACCGCGAAGGTGAACTCACTGGATTCCCTGTCCCACCTGGCCAACGTTTCCAGCTCATTCTTATCACCCATGATGAATCAACATTTTATGAGACTGACCATCAGAAAACCATGTGGGCCCATCAATCAGATAAAGCAGTCCCATTAAAGAAGGGGGAAGGTGTTTCTCTCATGGTCTCAGATTTTTTTGACCATTGAATGGGGAAGATTGCAAAGTGAGGATGGCATGGAGTGAGTTAATCTTGCACTCTAAATTTAGAATTACTATTTAATCTATGAAATGCAGGTCAGCACGCATTGTCTTCAAAGCAGGAAAAAATCGTGATGGCTACTTCTCGTCTGATGACTTGATCACACAAGTTGACACAGCCATCGATATTTTTGAAGGACAGACAAATGGGTTTGCAACAGGTCTGTTCATTTTTGATAATACACTGAGCCATCAGAAGCATGCAGATGATGCACTTTCTGCAAGAAAGATGCCAAAGTATCCATCTGCAACCTGGGTTCATCGCAAAGGAGGCTCTCGCATGCGAAATACTGTATTATCAAATGGAGACACCCAGTCCTTTTATTTCAAAGAGGACCATCCTACAATGCCTGGATGGTTTAAAGGGATGGAACAAATCATCCAGAAATGAGGCCTATGGAGGGAAAGTGGCTTACTTGCACAATGTGAAGGTTTTAAATGTGTACAAGGAAAAACTGACTGTTGCTGCCGTCGCCTTCTTTTTACCCAACCAGACTTTGTGGCACAAAAATCTCAACTTGAAGAGTTCATCACATTGCAGGGTCACATCTGTGACTTCTACCCAAAATATCACTGTGAGCTTAATTTTATTGAGCAGTATTGGGGTGCAGCAAAGTTCCATTACCGAAACACCCCCAAAACCAATAACATTGTTGAGATGGAAAATAATATGCTTACATGCTTGGATGATATCCCTTTGCTTCAAATCAGAAGGTATTTCTCTTATCCTTCTGCCCACTATCTGATCTCATTGTTTTCCATGCTAGATATGCAAATATGATCTTGGACTGTCAGGAGTGGAGACTGCGTGGGTCAACAAAAGGTACCATGGCCATCGTACATTACCTCCAATCATGCTTGCACAAGTACGGCAAGCTCAAATTAATATGCCTGTACCATTATAGTGACTCCAATTCATTTTTTGACTTCATAATAAATTTTTCAAAAATTTGATTCGCAAATTTGGCCGCTCTTGGCACTTAGTAATATGATTACATAAGGTGCTGAACTAAAGTGACGCCTACCTTATATGTAGTTCACTGGTCATGTGTTAGGACTGGACAACCCACTGGGACCTGGAACCTCCATTATACATCTCCATCACTCCCTTTTCATACAAATTGGCAACCTGACCCTGCCTGAAGATCCTATCATGGCTCTCATGATATATGAAATATCCACCCTGATCAGTTTTGGTACCTGGTTATCACTTAGTTTATTATATCCCTTGTGCATGTTCCTGGTTCATCTCAGACTTTCCCCAGACTTCAGCCACCCCTGCCTGTCCCCTATTTTCCACCCTGTTTATTTGTTTATCCATTCCACCAGGATTGTAGTATGACTCATTCATATAAACTAGACAAATTTGTATTTACAACCCAATCAGAAAATCAACTAAGTTACCCCCATACTCTCCATTAGTCACCCCTCTATTCATACAGTAGTATTGGAACCCATGGGCCCTCCACCTAAGAGTCTCCAGACTTCCCATCCCACTTACTGTTAGGGCAACACTATACCAAAACACAAAAAGGAAACAAGAGATAAGACAAGGGTAAGGCATAAAGGAAGAGAGGTTCTAATGACTTAAGAATATCACACTTGTGTTTAGTGGAAATCCTAAGAGATTGAAACTGGGGTCTAGTTATATACATCCTGAAGTATTTATACTCAAGAAAAAACTAAATAAAGTTTAAACTGAATATTTTGACACATGTGTATCATGTATTGTTCAATGCATGACAAAATGAACTAAACTAAACTAAACTAAAATAAACACAAATTTAAACAGAGATAAAAAACAAAAAAAATATTCAGAGCCCTGACACCTACCTCCCACTCACTATCCTTTCATTCTCTCAGACTTTCCAGACCTTCCATTTATCTATTTAAAATTTTGACACAATGACCTTGCAAGGGTGCAGCATACATATAGGCTGAAGCTGAGTCCTTCCTGCATACTGGACTATCCAGGGTTCCCCACTGGACCCTACCTGTAAGCCCAAAGCTTCACATTATGGCTGAACTCTATGAAATGGAGACTGACCATGTAGTCTCTCAGTGAAGGTTTATTACTCATTGAGAATTTTGTTTAGAACTGTGCAAGTAATTTTAACATGTGTATCCTCAATCATGTGTCCTAAAAATAAATGCTGGTCTTGGAATCTGTTGTTCATAATGTACACATTCCAACATATGTTGGAGTTAGTGAGCCATAGTAGGTTCTGGAAAGTCCAGATGCAAAAGATTGCCTTGGGTGAGTTGTCTGAGAGATAATATAGGGTATATAAACTCAGTGTGTATTTACGAATATACTCTAATGTGCTTTGCCCTCATACATTGAGATTTTCGAAAATATCAATAATTTAGTGGTGAGTTCCCTTTGATAAATTCTTTCCCAAAGCCAAATTTATTCACGGTATGCATTTTTAGCCATTGTTAATGGATGACTAATGGGGACATATACATAGCCCATATATTGTATGACCACAACCATAGTGCCGATCGCTAGTCGGACATTAATATATCGTGCTTTCACAGCGTTGTGACTCAAATTCTTAATCTCAGAATATGCTGTATAAAGGGTCTTGAGATTGCTCAATTTTTGAAAATGCGTCGAAAGCTTGTGTTAAAAAGAACCCCGGGGTGTGGAAGGTGCATATATAGAGTACAGCCCGGAAAAATACCGGTGAATTCTTTAGAATAACATATATTTTCCGCCAAATTCCCAATATTCGTCATATTTGCATTGATTTAGTCGGCGATATGTTTGTTCGAATTCAAGGTTCAGGCCCAAGATTCCAAATTCACAATTGTCATGATCTGTTGAAATGAAAGACTCACATGTATTCCTTTTTCCGAAGACTGTAGTGGTAAGCCATTCTTGGTATTTGATCGGGACGGTTCCCAGAGGAAGTCCCATTCTAAGAAACTCCTGGACGTCCCAGATTACGGGTACTTCTTCCCATCGCTTAAAACTATTACACGTGTCTATCGAGCCACTGACTTGTAGGAGCTCTGAGCGGATTATGACATTATCTTAAGTTTCTACGTTATTACCATGATGGTCTTTGGGATATAAATGTCTGATGTGGATAGTATGGTGTTGTTATTTTCTTTTTAAAACACGGTGTATTACCAGGCACGATAATATTGGTGTGGCGCATTGTATACAAACCTTACACATGTCATACCACCTCGCAAACTTAAGACACCAAATTACGGTCTTCTCCAGCTGTCGTGTCGAATCCACCTTGACTTCATGTGACTCTCATTTGTTTTCTGATGATGTCGACTGCCCATTCCGGTTCAGGCTTATGGGTCGTTCTAGCTGTCAACTATAGCGCCACTTGGAAAGAAGATGGTATGGTACTTCTATCTTTTTGCCATTAATTTCCCTTGCCAAAAATATGATATAATTAATGATCTTTATAATAGGCAGCGTTCGCCTCCTTTTACGATCTGTCATCTGGTCTGCGATTACCCCTACGGTAAAAACAGATGCTTTCTCCAGCTTCAGTAACAGTCCTAGAGGACCGTGACGGCTCCCCGATCCCGTCCATGCCCGCGTCCATACGGAAGGAGAGCCCCTTCGTCAAGAGCAACGAGATCGTAGGGAAGACAGACCTTGGTCCTTTGACGAAGGGGACACGAAGATTTATCGATGTGTTATTTAGAAGACACGAGCTTAAACCGGTGGATCTGGACGCCATAGCTACGGAGGTATACAAATCTGCAACATGCATGGATAGTTCCACTTATAAGATTTATTTTCAGGAGTCAGTGTATGACGATCCTGTACTCGCTCCTCATTTCCAGCCGTCCCCTAAATACGAAAATCTACATCGATTTGATCCGTCGGCCAGATGGACATACCGTGAAGAGCGGGTGAGCTTTAGAAAAACTTACTTCGATCTTCAACTAAATTATCCAAAGGCGATCGTACGCAAGATAGACTGGCGCATAATGCTCTGGGCTGCGATTTCATTTTCTGCTCTGAACCTTGACCGGGGGAGCCTTTTTAAGGCGAATAACGATGGCATTCTGAAGGATTTGAATCTTTCCACCAACGACTTTAATCTTGGAAACACTGTATCTCGCCTGGCTTTCTTCTGCGCAGAGTTTCCGTCTCAGCTTGTGTCTAAACGTCTTGGACCGGATCGCTGGATTCCTATTCACATATGCTTATGGTCTATCGTCAACTCCGCTCAGTTTTGGCTAAGCGGACGGACCTCCTTTTTAGTTTGTCGTGCATTGCTCGGGCTTATCCAGGGTGGATACACTCCGGTTTTCATTTTATATCTCAGTTGTGAGTCTCCCGAAATACTTATTTTGACTAATACCTACGTATACGCGACAGATTTCTACAAAAAAAATGAACTTCCTCTTCGACTGGCATATTTCTGGGGCTCATCGAATGTCTGCACTGTGATAGGATCATTCCTTGCCTTTGGAATTCTACGGATGAGAGGTATAAACGGGAAAGAGGGATGGCGGTACGTGATCTCATTCCTTGGAACGTGTGTATAAAGGGTTTCGTCTGATATGCCTGCTCTCTAGATGGCTTTTCTTGATAGAGTAGCTCTTATAACAACGCTTCAACCTTTTCATTCTGATATTCTTCTCTTCAGAGGGGTCATTACCTTTTCCATCGGTGTCGCCACCTTCTTCCAAATGCCTCCCTCACCCACGCAGAGTAAGGCCTGGTTCAGACCCAAAGGTTGGTTTACAGAAAGAGAAGAAGTGATCATGGTGAACAGAGTTTTGCGGGATGATCCCACCAAAGTCAGTCTTCTCCTCATCTTATTTTTTCCCAGACTGATTCTTTTGAAACTAGTCTGATATGCATAATCGACAGAGGCTCAATCTGAAGGATCTCTGGAAAGGGGCACTTAATTTTGGTCTCTACCCTATCTACATACTTGGATTGATGTTCGGATTACCTTCTGGCCCGCCTAGCCAGTATCTAACCCTTAGTCTGAAGAACCTCGGGTGGATATTCCTCTATTCTCTAATGATCGTCATTAAGCGAGTGTTTTTCGATAGATTTTCCACATTGAACATCAATATTCTTATGATTCCATCAACTGTAGTCGGATTGGTCACTCTTATAGGCATCACGCTACTTTCCGAAGTCTTTGACAGTCGTTCATTGGTAGCGGCGATGCAAGCTGTTTGGGTCCTCCCTTGCCTTATAGCGTTATACACCTTACCTGCACATCCTAATGCGTGGATATTTTACGTGAGCCTTTTGGGTACCTAAACTATACATGCTTATATCGACTTTTCAACCCAGACGGTTGCTTCTGTATTATTATCTCACCCCCACGTGAGCCCATTTGTCTCCTGTTACATACATTCCACTGACGTGTATAATAGACGCACGCTATTCGTACGTCTTTGAAGTCTCTTTGACCCCCTTATCGACGACCAGTATTCCACTATCATCCAGAGACTGCATGGGCCTCCCAAAATGCCGGCGGTGTTGCTAACCGAACGATAAACGCCTCGCTGTACAATATGTTTGTGCAAGCATCAGCCGTTGTCATCGCCAATATCTACAGAGCCGATGACGCTCCTAGATGTCTGTAATTTCTTTATTTACAGTTAATTATGACTTACAAAATATAAATCCAGACGTTCGTGGCAATCGTAGCTTGATAATCATATGCGCGGTGAACATCTTTGTTTTGTATCCTGGTACGAGGTTTTATTACAAGTGGCGGAATGCGCAAAGGGAAAAAAAGTGGAGTGTTATGAGCGAAGAGGTAACAGCGGATCAAGTTATGGTGTATCTCACGAACTGATACCTGTTTTAGGAGAAGTCCGATTATCTTTCTATGACAAAGGATGAAGGGAATCAAAGGTTGAACTTCAGATTTGCTTATTGATTAAAAGTGTTGACAGAAAGTTGTCACATTTTAATTCAAGAAGTGTGCCCAGCAGAATGTAACATGTATCTAACACGGGCTGTCACTCAAATGACTAATACTATAGGGTGTATTTATCAATTGAAATCTATAACATGCACATGAGATTTCTCAGTTTGTCACAATAAAGTATGAGAGCACCGTGACCATACATCCGGAGTTGTACTGGGCATGCAGAAGCAAGGCTTACGACATTGATATTTGGGGATATACACGTTGGACGGTGATACGATCAGTCCGTTCGCTCGAGCTAGTACATATCCTCGCAAGCCACTCGGCCCAACACCCAGACAGCTATTAGCCTCACATGCGCAAAAATATATCAAACGGACTCCTGCCAACTGCTATGAAAATAGCATTCGTAGGGCAAAATGTGTTTACGGCGAAGCAATGATCTTGTGACTCCTGGAGGGCGCTTCTGAAAGAGTGCGTGTTATGTAAGCAAATGACCGTGTGAACCGTGTCCACTTAGAAAAAGGAAACTGGGTACTTAAATACATCTTTTCTGCGGCCACCTATCCTTCATTCCAAGTGATGCAGCTACATATTCCCCCTTGAGATGATTTGTGGACAATTGGAGGTGGTGTGAGAACTAAGTGAAAGAACAATACTAAGGTAATGGTAATAAGTAAAAGAGTTAGGAATGCATAGTAGTAAGTATCTCACCTCAGTATTTGCACGCTGTATGCCAAATAGCTGAGGTGAAGTTGACTGGGATGGCTTGTATTTAAGCTAACTCGGAACAAAGAGAAAATGAGAACAATAGCATGGAATGTGTACTAGAATGTTCTGGAGAAATATTTGCATGTGACAAAAGGAAACAATAAAGGAGTACAACAAAGGAAGGCTTTTGCCTTATGGGCTGGTATGTCATGACCTTACCATAAAGGGACTATTGCGTGCTTGCTATTCTAACAGGTGGCGGTTCTAAGATTTGAGACTGCGATTATCTCCGAGGTGATCGCAAGCAAGAGGTCTATTGACAGGTGGATGTATTCGTGTGGGATATGCAAGACATAAAGATACCATTTAATAGGGAAACTGGTGACTCAGACTCGAATGCTTCAGGGGGGGTCAGGAGTGGCAGGTTGGAAGTCTTGTATATTGAATCAAATGGGAGAACATACAACCGGGAATGGGAGGGGATGGCAGCAGAACAAGAAACCTGGGTGTTTGAGAGGGACACATCATAGATAATGATTAAAACCAGCTAATCTTATCCACTAGAATTGTGTTGGAGCTGAGAATTCTGCCCATGGACTATAAACCCCAGTTGTGGGGCACCTGTGGTTTTGTGGCAGACTGAAGGGGATTCAGCACTTATTTGTGTTAGAAAACATAAGTAATGTAGAAAATGAATAGCCAGACTGGGAATTGAATCCAGGATCTCTTGATTACATAACAAAAGTGGTAGTGGTTAACACCATCTGACCTTGGGTAGGTTTGGTCTTACACTGTACTTAAGGATATAACTCTAAGTGCCATTCCTATTAGATCATATACACACTGAACTCAGAGCTGTACACCATATGGACCCAGTTGGAACAATGGTTGGTATTATATAATCTAACAATTTGGTGACAACTGCAGTGAGTGTTATATTATGTAATACCAACCACTGTTCCAACTATCCTACAAGGGGTGAACCTGTGGGGGGTGTAAGGGGACGTTCAATTTGTGCCTTCAATATGGTTGATATATATATTGCTAAAACCCCAATAAGTTCCTCTGAGTAATCTAGCCCCAAGAGGGTTATTAGTACTGTTTCCTGTAATCTTCTCGTATTTTTCCATGACTTCTAACACTCCCTAGGAATATCTCCAGGGTAGAGTAGGTAGTTAGTGACTGTTGGGGTGAGCTGTCATTCTATTTTTAGCCACCCCCTAATTTCGGATCGCCTAGCAGAGGCCGCCCCCTTATCCTTTTCTCTTTGGATATCCCTCTGCTAGGTGAGTAGTTTAGTCTCCTGTATATATTAGGTACTTAATATACTTTGGATATCCCTCTGCTAGCCTAGTGTGAGTACCACAGGTCCTGTTAGAGGTAGCCCTTACAGCAGAAAAGGATTCACCCCTGGACCGGCCGGTTTGCACAACATAGGGAGACACGGGTTACCCCAGAGCGATTCTGAGTCCTCAAGAGACACCCATACCCCTATAAGCAGCCACCCTTCCATCTACATGACCAATTCCGAAGATCTCGAGCCTTTAGGAGAGGTCCCCCCCTCTGATACTGAGAATACGCTTGCGCGGCTTGCTGCTCTTGAACACGAGATCGCGGAGCTCCGAAACTCAGGAACTCAGACGAACACCCTCCTAGCTACCATTCTCTCACGCCTCGAGTCCCCGCGCGATCCCGCCATCCCGCCGCAAGTCGCCCCGCGCGATCTGCCGACTGGCAACCAGAATGTCGCGCCGCCGCCTCAAAACGCGTCGCTGAGCGACGTCGTGATGGCCCCACCTCCCTTACACCCCTACGACCCTCGGTCACCGCACGCGCTCGCTGCCCAGCCGCGCGACGAAGGCGGCGTGCCCTACCCCTACCCACCATTTTCGCACGCGCACTCTCAAAACGCGGCGCCTGTCCACGCTGCGCGAGAAACCCCTTGGCGCGAACCCCAGGAGGCGTGTCCCGTCATCCCCGCCCTTTTCCACACCCCACACGCCGCTCGTGGCCGCGACGGCCCCCACCCGATCTCGGCGCGCCGGCGCCTATTGGCCCGTACGCTCGCGTTCGCGCCGCCGCCCCGAACGACTTTGACGGGGACCGCTCTTCTGGGAGGGCCTTCCTCACTAGCTGCACCTTGTACTTCTCCCTCTGTGCAGCTCAATTCCCAAACGAGCAGGCCCGTATACATTGGGCCCTGTCCTACATGAAGACTGGCCGAGCTGCCACCTTTGCCCAGCGTGTCGTTAGTGCCCAAGCTTCAGGAGCCCTCCCATTTAGTTCATGGGCAGATTTTGAACAGGAGTTCCGACTGCGCTTCTGCCCTCGGGATGAGGAGATGGCTGCCCTCATCAAATTAGAAGGAACTGGCTATTTTCAGGGCCGTCGTCCTGTTGAGGATTACATTGACCAGTTCGAAGAGCTGATTACTGAAGCCAGATATACAGAAGGCTGAGCCATTGTGATGAAATTCAGACGAGGCTTAGACAAACATCTACAGGACTGCATTGCTGAGCTAGGCTCAGACCGCCCCTCCAATGAAGACCCTTTGGCCTGGTATGAGGCTGCACGCCGCTTTGATGCTAATCAGGCAGCCAACCAAGCATTCAACACTTCAGGGCGCTCTTCTGTGCCATCAGGTCCTCCCCTGCATCGTCCTATCCCTGTCCTGAGTAGGCCTGCACCAGTCCCTGTCTATGCACCTCCTCCAGGGCCTCCCCCTCATTCCTTCCCTGTGAAGAGCCATGCCAACCTCCCTGTACCTATGGAGGTAGACACTCTTAGATGCAATTGTGGTGTGTCAGGTGCTTGTTTTCGTTGTGGCAGTCTGGAGCATCTAGTCAAAGATTGCCCACGTGCCTTTGAGGTTCGGGTCATCCCAGTTGAGGAACAGGTATCCATGCTAGAGCAGTTGTTAGCTGCGGCTGATGTGCGTGCTGCAGGAATGGCACAAAATCTGGATGGGCAAGGTATAATAGGTAAAGAAGAGGTAGAAGAGGATTTTGGCTCTTGCAGTGGATGAGAAGTGCGCCTCCACTGCCTGTACATAACCATTTTGAATGTTTGGCTGTAGAAAATGATACTCCCTTATCACAGCCTCCCTTCTCAATAGTTCCAGCCATACTGAACCCTAAACCCCCTAATCCCCAACCCAAGAAACTCAGAGTCAGAAAGCCCCGTTGGGAGCAAAGATTACCAACCCCATTTGTCATTGCAGCCACCTTAAATCCAAATTCCCTGTCTCTCAAGGTGGAAATCCAAACCACAGATACCGCTGAAGTTTTTGGAGTATCTGCCCTCCTAGACTCTGGAGCAACAGGATCATTCATTGATTCTGAGTTTGTGAAGCAGAACCGACTCACCACTCGGAAGCTTCTCCATCCTATTCCAGTACACAATGTAGATGGAACCCTGAATGAGTCAGGATCCATCACTGAGGTGGTTGACTTGATTTTACGCTACAAGGATCACAGTGAGCGTACCCCAATGGCAGTGACTAGTCTGGGTCGCCAAAAGTTGATCCTGGGATACACCTGGCTCAAGGAACACAACCCAGAGATTGACTGGCCGACCAAACAGGTCAAGCTTAGCCGCTGCCCAGCAAAGTGCCACACCTGCCGACAGGAAGTGAAGAAGGAGACACAGGAACACAAAAGAGAGGCTCATAGAGCCAGACTCTGTCGACAAGGACCTTGTCCACTCCTTGTAGATGAGTTGGAAGACCTAGAGAACCTTGAGAGTCCAGAAGGGTCCGAGGAGCATCACCTTGCAACCCAGGACTCTCAACTGACCACACCCCTGTATGAATCGGGAGATCGAATCTTGTCCATTATCCCCCCCTCAGTAGAAATGATTGCAGCTAGCTCCACCACTTCACAGCGTCTGGCAGAAGCTGCCCACCACAATTTCAGCACAGAGGCCAAGGTCCCAGAGTATCTACAGGAATTCCATGATGTCTTCTCAAAGAAGTCCTTTGACACTCTTCCAGAATGCAAGATTTGGGACCATGCCATAGAGCTGGAGCCTGGTGCTAAAGCCACCAACTGTAAGGTCTACCCTTTGTCCCCATCTGAACAAGTGCAGCTGGATGAGTTCCTCAAGGAGAATCTAGAAACTGGGCATATCCGCCCCTCCAAATCCCCAATGGCCTCTCCAGTGTTTTTCATCAAGAAGAAAGATGGATCTCTGCAGTTAGTCCAAGACTATCGGGAGTTGAATACCATCACAGTGAAAAACCGTTATCCCATTCCATTGATTTCAGAACTTGTGAATCAGCTTAGGGGAGCTCGATACTTTACAAAGCTGGATGTGCGATGGGGATACAATAACATTCGCATCAAAGAGGGTGATGAATGGAAGGCAGCCTTTCGCACCAATAGGGGACTGTTTGAACCACTGGTGATGTTCTTTGGACTCACCAATAGCCCAGCCACTTTCCAGACCATGATGAATGATATCTTTGTAGACCTGATCCGAGAAGGAGTGGTATGTGTATACCTGGATGACATCCTGATATATACCAAGACTCTAGAAGAACATTGCCGAGTTCTGCGATTAGTCTTGGAACGACTCCAACATCATAAACTTTACTTATGTCCAGAGAAGTGTGAGTTTGAGAAGACCAAGATTGAATATTTGGGGCTCATTATCTCCCATGGTTGTACGGAGATGGACCCAGTGAAGATAGCAGGTGTAGCAGAGTGGCCCATTCCCAAAAATAAAAAGGAAGTACAGGCATTTTTGGGTTTTGCAAATTTCTACCGTCGATTCATCCAAGACTTTTCCAAGATTGCACGTCCATTGTTTGATCTTACAGGGAATGATGTTGCCTGGAAGTGGTCCACAGAGGCCCAAGAAGCATTTAATGGGATTAAGGCTCGGGTGACCTCTGCTCCAGTCCTCACACTCCCAAATGTCAATCAACCATTTCAAATTGAGGCAGATAGTTCAGACTTTGCCACAGGAGCAGTCTTGTCCCAGCAATCAGACTCTGATGGGAAGTGGCACCCAGTTGCCTTCTACTCCAAAAGTCTGAATGCTGTGGAACGGAACTATGAGATTTATGACAAAGAACTCCTTTCCATTATCCGGGCCTTAGAAGAATGGTGCCATTTCTTGGAAGGTGCTCAGCACAAGGTAGAGATCTGGACTGATCATCAGAATCTTCAGTACTTCAGGTCAGCCCGAAAACTCAACCGTAGACAGGCGAGATGGTCATTATTCCTCTCTCGCTTTGAATATGATTTATTCCACAAGCCAGGAAAATCAATGGGGAAGCCAGATGCTCTGTCACGGAGACCAGATCATGGTACAGGATCAGAAGACAATGCTGATGTAATACTATTGCGCCCTGACCTGTTTCGAATCAGAGCCCTGGAGGGTCTGACACTGGTGGGGGAAGAGCAGGATGTCCTGCGCAAGATCCGTAGAGCAGGGCAAATGGGATTGCGAGAAGACACAGTTGCAAAGGCAGCACGAGAGCTTCAACAAGGCAACTCCCGACAAGTCCTGACTGCAGAGTGGTCAGAGCTACAGGGCATCCTTTACTTTCGTGGCAAGATCTATGTGCCAAATGACCCAGAGCTCTGAAGAGTCATAGTATCACAGCATCATGATACTCGCATTGGTGGTCATCATGGCCGATGGAAAACCTTAGAATTGGTGGCACACAATTACTGGTGGCCACAAATGTCACGGTACATTGGATGTTATGTTGCCACTTGTGACCCTTGTTTGAGGACCAAGATTCAACGTAGGAAACCTATGGGTGAGTTGGAACCTCTCCCTATCCCAGAAAACAGATGGGACACTATAAGTGTGGATTTCATTGTAGAACTTCCTGAGGCCCATGGTTTTGACTCTATCATGGTAGTGGTGGACTCCATAACCAAACGAGCTCATTTCATTCCAACTAACACCACAATCACAGCCTTAGGTGCAGCACGACTATTTCTGACTCATGTGTGGAAACTGCATGGATTATCTAGACAGGTGGTATCTGATCGTGGCCCTCAATTTGTGGCAGAATTCACTAAAAAATTGTCTCGTTTACTTGGAATCAAATTATCCCCCACTACAGCCTATCATCCCCAGGCTGATGGCCAAACAGAACGAGTCAACCAAGAACTGGAACAGTACTTGCGGGTGTGGATCAATGAACGACAAGATGATTGGGATGAGCTTCTCCCATTGGCTGAGTTTAGTCACAACAATGTACCCCATTCTAGCACCCAACAGACACCATTTATGCTAGATACAGGCTGCCACCCTCGTATGGGATTTGAACCACACCAGCCTTTATCCCATTTAGAATCAGTCAATGAGTTCAAAGATCGAATGGCCCATGCACTGGAAGAGGCAAAGGCAGCACTCATTAAAGCCAAGGAGGATATGGCACGGTATTACAATCGGCGGCGAATACCTGCTCCTGACTACAAGGTAGGAGACAAGGTGTACCTAGATGCTAGTGATATTAGAACCACTAGGCCATCAGTCAAACTCTCTCACCGCAATTTGGGGCCTTTTACCATACAAGCCAAAGTGGGTCGCAATGCTTATCGTTTAAGACTCCCCAATTCCTTGCAACGTCTTCACCCAGTGTTTAATGTGGTCAAACTGACTCCAGCACTGGATGACCCTTTCCCAGGACGCCATCCTCCACCTGCACCAGAGCCAATATTGGTGGAAGGTGAAGAGGAGTATCATGTTGAGAAGATCCTCAATAGCAGGAGATTTCGGAATCAGCTCCAATTCTTGATCAAGTGGGAAGGTTATGGATATGAGCATAATGAATGGGTCTCAGAGAATGATGTCAAGGCTCCAGACTTAGTTGCAGAATTCTATCAGGAACATCCAGGAGCCCCTAGACGGATTAGAGCGGTACAGTTTTATGCCCTGCCATTTCAATAAGCCCTTCACTGAACTCAATGTTGTCACGAGCATAATAGAAACGGAAATTAAAAGATCCCAAATGCAGCCTGACTCATAGCTAAATTAAAAGTCCGAACTCACATATATATTTGGGCACTAAGATAATATCAACATAGCCCCCTAGTTCGTTGACCAAACATCCTAATCAACTGCATCATGTTTGCTACAGCATCTTCTTCTAAATTAACCCTCTCTAACTCAACTCCTCTCACTACCATTGAACTCGAACTTGTGAAGTCTCAATTCTCTTTATCCACAGAGAGTATTCCCCAATCCCATCCACCTTACTCATATTCCTCCAAGGAATACCGTCGCATCCTTCATCGACGAGGCATCCGACCCCCATATGCTCCTGATGACCCTGTCTACATCTGCGTTAACAAAGATTCCCATAAGGTGTACCAATATCGATTCGATCAAGCATTCCCACGATCTCGTTCCTCACCAACAGAGGAAGTGTACTACGAGGCCATGTTCACTCCTGTTGGAGATCACGAAGGACCCTTGTTGTTCTGCATCCCAGTGCCAGTAGGAAGTGAGGTCAAATGCCAGCGTGGGCGTTATCGTTTTGCATTTCTAGTGTGGTTGAGAACGGTGTTCTTCCCTTGCTTTTAATGGTAGTCCTTAGGGGTAGGAACAGTGCATGTCCTATCTCGGTCTGGGGAGTAGAAGAAATGGTGTTTGGATGGTTGATATGGCATATGACATAGGAGGGATTGTCGACATGTGATTTGTAGGGTAGTTCCAATGTGCCTCCTTTTCTTGTTCTTGAGCATTCCGAGGCGTCACGCCCTAGAAGAGGGGGTGATGTAAGGGGACGTTCAATTTGTGCCTTCAATATGGTTGATATATATATTGCTAAAACCCCAATAAGTTCCTCTGAGTAATCTAGCCCCAAGAGGGTTATTAGTACTGTTTCCTGTAATCTTCTCATATTTTTCCATGACTTCTAACACTCCCTAGGAATATCTCCAGGGTAGAGTAGGTAGTTAGTGACCGTTGGGGTGAGCTGTCATTCTATTTTTAGCCACCCCCTAGTTTCGGATCGCCTAGCAGAGGCCGCCCCCTTATCCTTTTCTCTTTGGATATCCCTCTGCTAGGTGAGTAGTTTAGTCTCCTGTATATATTAGGTACTTAATATACTTTGGATATCCCTCTGCTAGCCGAGTGTGAGTACCACAGGTCCTGTTAGAGGTAGCCCTTACAGGGGGGGGGCAAGTCCCCCACATACCCCACAACTTTTCTCTGAATCAACAATTCTAAGTATTTATCAGAGCATGTCATCTAGATCAAAAACTTATTTAAACTTAAACTTAATCAATTATTTATAATTCTATACTTTTACATACATTGTGAAATCATTAAACCTAAAAGACATATATAAGTCAGTCTCTCTTTGCAACTGAGCCTGAATACTTAATAATAATGTCCTTCAACACTACATCAGTAGTCATATTTGACTTGGAATAGTATTTTCATTCTTCCCCAATTTGTTCCTCTTGAAGCATCAGGTGTTTTGTTCCGCATTGGACTTTCATCTTCCCATGTGGCTGGGATTGCCCTTCCCATGACATATTGGGGCTTCTGCACATTCCAGCTCCCCATTTATTCTCATTCATATGTTGAAGTACGACGTGCGTCTCGTTACAAATGGATAAGGACTACAATACATGTATCGTCCTTATATGTATACATCTAGTAACTGCTTACTAATATAGGTGTATGGTCTGTGCTTCTTGCTGCTCGCATATCAGATTCTCAAAATCCAACACACTCCCTCGAGCACAAGGAGATCACACTAAATCAGAGCACTCCCTTAAACATATCCTTGAGTTCATTTGACTGAACTCCATGAGATAACCGCAACATCCTCCAAGTACCTCCTTGAACCTCAAGTATTCCCATACAGTTGTCCATCTTTTCGACTCCCAATCCTATCCTGGATATTACAGGTGATAATGGCAAGTGGCGATGTTCAACAGCGATCCAGGACAAACTTGCTGAATAGTAAAATGGCGATTTGGCCCTTTCCACGGGTGGGCAATGATAAACGTGGATCGTAAGAGTTGTCGCTGTGTGAATGTAGACATGAATGAGTGTTGTAGTGCCAATGTGATGCGTGGTAAGCAATTAATGGTGTGCGATGTTAAAAGGGGGATAGTCGCTTTCTTGATATGTGGCAATTTTATTGAACACTTGCCACTGATATGCTCAGTGCATTCAACATTGATGTCCTTGGCTCGGCATTGACATGGCATTGCACCTTCTTCTTGTTGGCCAGGCATTACATTGTTTCGCCTCTATAACATTCACAGTGGATATATGGCCATTGCCATTGCGTTTTCGAGATTCCAGGTATGTTCTCATCCATTTTGTCCTGGGGCTGATTATCTATGCGTAGCAAGGCTGTAATGGCAGCAACATCTCGCAGCAAGTTGGTCTGGGGCAGCACTGGAACACTAGCGTCCCTTTCAGTTATGCCTTCGTCACTGCTGATTGAATATGCAGGTATACGCTAACGATTTGCGTGCGTGATGGTCTCGACTGATGGTTCTGATTACTGGCGTGTGTATGCTCTTCGAAATCTTTGAGCAGGTCCATGCAGGTGCGTTGATCATCATCTTGTCTCGGCAACGTCTTTCACTTCTTGTATTGCAGGTGACGATTGCAGCGTGGTGAGCATGTTGTCTTGCATGACGTACTGGGTGTCCATGGGTTTATTCCTTCCCTCAGCCTGTATGTCATTCAAGTCGACTAGACCTAGTCATCGAGGTCGTCCTTGAGCATTTGGTTGTTGTCGCCGCGCCTCGCCCTGTGTGGTATGCCTCTAAGTAAAATTCTTGGTTTTCTTCCAATTCATCACCCTATCACTAACGTTCCTTTGCCTGTCTAGCTAATCACCCGGTTCAGCATTCCCTCCAGTAGGGCTCTTCCGTCCCTCTGGCTCACGATGAGACTGTGGTTGGCCACTACCTCAGTCATCTGCTGGGTTTCCCGTGTGCCATACTTCTGCATCCATCTCTATCGCAGCTGTCGTTGATTATAATATTGGCGGTAGTTGTGATTGGTGGTGCCTCGAAAAGGTGAGGACTTTGTTCGATGCCCGAAACTGCCCACGGGTCTTTGTACATTGAGTCGTCTCGATTCGAGGTCTTGATTGTTTGCAGTTCAGCTGTGGTTAATGGGAGCCACCCATGATGTGTGTGACATTGACAGCTGTTCCTGGCTGTGCAGTCCTGCATGTTGTGATGTGAGTCCTAATGCTCACTATCCCTTCCTATCCCAAATCTAATGCACTCCCTTGAGCATGAGGGACTCGCAGTGACCATTCCCACTCCCTCAAATGATAAATCCATACCGTCCAATTTTCCCAGTCCAAGTTTTCCTCACTGCAACTTCATCCTGATGCACCGTATCTCTCCAAGACATGATAGTCATAGCATTCCCTCTGGTGAAGACAGCTTGTCTTTCCAGCTCACAATCGACCTGTCGGGTTGGCCATCCTCAGGCTCAATGGCTCTGGGATTTTCGGCACCTCAGTCAGCCAGATCATCGCAGCGTTATTGGGAGCATGTGCAGGATATTACAGTTTTGAGTGTAAATTCTTTATTAAAAATAGTATGAGTTGACTCTATTGCAATACACAATATACAAGGGTTTAATAAGCTTGTAATAAAAGTATTTGTTTCTCAATATCTTGTGTCAGTTAGTGTAGCACCTCCTGACAATATAGGTTGGATGCTCTGGGAGGTGTATAGTGGTTCTGACACACATTAACCTCCAAAAGCATGGTCCACAATTAGCATCTTCATATGAAAAGTTGCAATAATTGGTGGACTCCCCCTATAAAAAGGTGTGTTTCATCATCAAATTTAACATTCTTGTTATGGTAATGACTGTAGAATTAGTGGTAGTATGTGAAGAGTGAAATTTGCACAGTTAATGACAATGCGTGGAATGGCGGTTTGTGCAACGGGATTAAAGGTGGTCTACAACAGCACCTAGCTTTGGTGAATGGTAGCTAACCGTGATCCGTTTGTGTTTTGTGAAGTTGACATTTCGAATGTGCAGGAGTGCGCTGCCGGGGCCCATAACCTGTTGTAATACAAAGCTATAACAAATGTACTCAGTCTTGTAGTAAACGAGCACTATATTCTATGATTGCTAACCTATAACAAATGTACTAATAATAAATCAGTATCAGTTATAGAACATCATTATCTAGAATATCTACTGACCTCAGTCTCATAGTAAACGAGCACTGAGGGAAAACTTTTCTAACTCAGAAGTATAGCATATACAGAACCTTTGACACCGCATACCTATCCGGCAGTTGTGGACCGTAGTGGACCTAAACACCATCATGTGACACAGACATGTCACACTAATATTCCAACACACTCACTCACTGCGCGTTCACAACGCTCGCAATCCTCTTCAAACCCATTCCAACAGTCAATTTGTCCAACTTGACCTTTACCAATCCCTTGGTGAGTGCATCTGCAACTTGGTCATTTGTTGGAACATATGACAATTCGATTTTGCCAGCTTCGACATGTTCACGTATGAAGTGATAGCATACACCGATGTGTTTCATTTGGCTATGTGATTCTGAGTTCTTTGCAAGGGCCATCGCGGATTGGTTGTCCACATGGAGTGGTGTAGGTGAGTCCTGAGTAAACCCTAATTCTCCCATAAACATTCTAAACCATATTGCTTCTTTTCCAGTGTGCGCCATTGCCATATATTCGGCTTCAGTGCTCGATTGAGCAGTTGAAGCCTGTTTTTTCGAACTCCAACTGATGGTGCCACCTGCAAGCAAGAAAATATACCCTGTAAGTGAATGTCGGTCATTTTTGTCTGCTGCCCAATCTGCATCGACATAGCCACTGATTCTTGTGTTCCCAGATTTCTTGTAAACAATTTGTAAGTCTGAAGATCCTTTCAGGTATCTCAAGACTTGCTTTACCGCCTTTTGATGGTCTTCACCAGGATTTGCACAATGCTGGCTGAGTATGCCCACTGCAAAGGCAAGGTCTGGTCGAGTGCCAATAATGGCGTACATGAAGGATCCCACAGCGCTTTGGTAAGTTTTTGCTTCAATTTCTGGGGTATTCAACTTGGCTAATGTGATATTTGGCTCCATAGGCATTATGGCAGCTTTGCAGCCTGACATTCCGAACCGATCAAGAACATCAAGGATGTAACGATGCTGGGATACAGACAGTGTATGCCCTTTTCGATCTCGAGTTATCTCCATCCCGAGAATCCAATGGGCCTCTCCCAGGTCAGTCATTTCAAACTTCTTGTTAAGTTCTCTTTTGACCTTTTCAACTGCACTCGTTGAATTTGACAGTAACAATAGATCATCCACATATACAGCAATGATCACAAGAACATCACCATTGCATTTGGTGAAAATTCCATGATCCAAATGGCAACGGATGAAACCCGGGGCCCATAACCTGTTGAAGTACGAAGTGTGTCTCGTTACAAACGGATAAGGACTACAATACATGTATCGTCCTTATATGTATACGTCTAGTAACTGCTTACTAATATAGGCGTATGGTCTGTGCTTCTTGCTGCTCGCATATCAGATTCTCAAAATCCAACATCATACTCATGCCCTACTTTCCTTCCATTCCCCTCATCTGTCTGTCATTGAATCTTTTAGTATAAATAATCATCTTGTATTCTACTAATCTCCAGTTCAAATGTTGATTTAGAACCTTTCTGTTAAGAACTATGTTGTTCAAGCCCCCATGTGTATTTTCAACCTATACTGTCTTCTGGCATCCTGATACCTCATTTCATTTTCTAGCCACTCCATCTCAGTTCTATTCCAATGGCATTCCATTATTCCTTGCATCACTTCACCATATCATTTGCCACCCCAGAATATTTATCATTTTTCTATTGTCTTGTATTCCTTTTCTTGATCTCCTTTCCTGGTTTCCTTTGTTCTGTTAATATCACATCTCCATTTTTGGCCCAGTGCTTCCATTTACTTTAGTGTAAAACCCCATCTTGTACACCACTATCCTTCAGTTTGAATTTTGACTCAGGATACCCATTTGCTCTCCCATCACCCTTCTACTTGTAAATGATATTTTGCCACCTCATACCATCTAGAATACTTTGTACTACATTGTATTTAGTTCTAGTCTGTCCTTACCCCTTCCCATCCTTCCTTGACCTGTCACTGCTCCTGCTTCCTTGATTGGCCCTCTGCTCATCCATTACACTTTTGTATAAAGTTCCTACTATGTATGCTACTACTCCTCAGTTCTAATATATCAACTTAGATTTCCCCTGTTCAGTCTTCAGTCTACTTCCTCCCTCCCTAATACCCTCTGAGGTGTTGTTGGCAAGCCACAACCCTCTATCTTATGACTCTTAGTATTTTGGCCTCCCGGTCAAGTGAGCTAAATGTTGTCTTCAGTTCTTATCATACTATCTGTTCTGTTCAAAATACTGGAGACCTTAACAGTTTGTATGAGGGTGCAACACATAAGTTGAAGCCAAGCTCCCCCCATTTTATAAAGATGGACCTCCCAACTAGTATGATCTCTATTGTTGGCCCCCTGACATAGAGCCTCCTCTTACCCCCTTGCTTAGATCTTAACATTGTATTCCTAATCAAGTCTCTCTCTCTATATATCTTACATAATGTCATAACCTTCAACATAATCATTCATGCACTTCTGTGTCCTATATTTGCCTCATGCTTTATCAACAGGACAAATTAATACTTTGTCAAATGAATCTGTACTCAATATTGTAGAATATTCTTCAATTGTTATTCAAGTTTATTGAAAGGAATTTGATTCATGTCAATGGACCAGTATATAGGGAGGCTCACACATGTGATTCCTGAGATTGTTAGGGTAGATACATACCATGTGATATGCAGATTATAGGGGTATTCACATGAATGTTATTCTTGAGATTCTTAGGGTGCATACACAACACATGATATACAAAGTTTATGGGTGCCCATACTCTGGCAATTCCTAAGATTCATGAAGTAGATACATAGTCCATGCTCAAATATGGATGTGATCATAGTGGAGATTATTGGGATTCCCAGGGTGGAGATATAGTGCAAGATATTCAGATTGTGGGGCTGAGTCACACACAGAGGTGATTCTTGAGATCCTTGGGTACACATGATATTCAGATTATAGGGGTGTTCATACAGAGGTGATTCCTGAAATTCCTAGGGAGCATACACAGAACATGACATACAGAATATATGGGTGCCCACAATCAGGTGGTTCTTATTATTTTTCAGGTAGATACATAGTGCATGATATTCAGAAATGGATGTGATTACACAATGGCAATATTGAGATCCTTGGGTACACATGATATTCAGATTATAGGGTGTTCACACAGAGGTGATTCCTGAGATTCCTAGGGAGCATGCACAGAACATGACATACAGAATATATGGGTGCCCACAATCAGGTGGTTCTTAATTTTTTTAGGGTAGATACATAATGTATGCGGAAATGGATGTGATCACATCTTACAATATGCAATATGTCTGGACAATACCTGCCTGGAGACAGCAGGCAAATGCAATGGCACACAACATGTTGACAACACTACCCTGCCCCCCCCCCCCCTTTCCCCCCCAAGTGCAACCATCACATCACACTATTAGTCCTGTGATTGAGGATTGACTTAAACACAAGTGAAACATGACCCACTAAAACCTTATGAATTGAATTCCAATTTTCTCTGGGAAAATCAGCTGGATTGGATACTAGAAGGATATTGTCAAACAGGGCAACAAATATTAAGGCTCCATCTGGGAATGCTTGTGGAGGTGAAGCAATATCAATATTAGCAACTTATAACAGGGATCTTTAATTAGCCCTCTCTGTTGACAGTTGTCACTCACAAACTTCATGTCATTAAACCTTTCACTTGCTTCAATGAATTGTACACTCTCTACAAGATGCCTGCCCCATATTCACCCACAGAGTCATTGTCCCAATTTAACATCTCACTCCTCACTCATAAATAGTGATCAGGTTCAAATGAATGTGTTGGTTGTCCTCATCACTTTCTGGGTCTTTTTTGAGTTTCATCACAGAGGGCACTAGCACAAGAGGCAGTCTTTTTCCGGTGTGATACTGTTTGATTTATGGGGAGCTTGGTGTCAGCCATAGATGCACTTGAACAAGAAAGGAAATATGTAAGGTTAACATTCTGGCAGTGTTGAAAATTGATCTGATTCACATTGACTGAGTGAACACTTCCAGCTTCTCAACATACAGAACAGCTGCTTCAGATTCTGTTTCAGACCTGGAGAACTCAGGCATCTCAATTGTCTTGCTACTGTCATCTGTATGGCAGGCTTTGGCAGCACATGAATGAGATATCTTTGAAGCCTTTTTGATAGCATGAGTATGGTGTCTATGTGATGGTATGGTAAATGTAAGTGATAAGCACTCTATCATGTGCAACGAAACTCACTTGCACTGTGGCACAGCTGTTGTGTGATGAACCCCATGTTCCTGTTCAAGCCATGCAAATGTGTGTTCAGGTGGGAGTAGACCCTGTTCACCTTTCAAGATCCACATGATTAGCTCATCCAAAACAGTCTTATTCATGAAATGAGGTGGTCCTAATGGGAAATTAGGGCAGGGAAGACAGGGCAATCTGTTGCCCTATCTCCCCATTTTCCTGAGAAATGCTAGCCCAGTATAGTCAAAGCCTGAAATATCATGTGTTACTTGTATCAACATCTCTTTTAACTCATTACTTCATTAACCTACCCTTTGGGATCATACCATAAGGTCAATTCCATTCTCCCATGGTCATCTTAACTACCCTATGGCTACTAAAGTCAACTAACCCTACTTTACTATATATATTGTACTTCAATAGTCAATATTCTTCATATATAGAGCAGTCAGAACTTCCACAACTCTTAAGTGGTTATCTGGGCCCAACCATTCTTTTCCTACAAAGAAAACATTTTATAAAAAAAAAAACATCTACTTCTAGCTACACACAATGACTACAGGTAAGGAACAGGCTGAAAAATCTAAAGTGGGATCAAGCAGTTCTCTCCTATGATGGAGACCCACTAGTCTCAAACCTCCTGGTAACATTATGATGAGAAAGTTCTCATTGACTTTCCAAAAACAAGCCTCTGTCAGAGTTTCCCCCCAAATTGAAGTCAAACCTCCAATGGGTGCCTCACTTAGTCAGTCAGGACTACACTCATGCCAAAAACAACTGAAAACACTGGAAAGGAACACTTCATCTACACATAATAATAATGCAATGCTGCAATTTCCACCACATCAGGTAATGCTCCAGCACACCTACAGTGACTCAAAAAACCCTTCCAATGTTTGGTACTTCAGATGTATATCCTTGATAACTCAGAGGATAAAAATGCAGAAATATCAAACATATTTGTGATCATGCTCTATCATATATAGATTGTGGAAATACAATTTCATTACATAAGCTCCAAATATGAAAATACTACAAATATTTACATACAGGAGACTCATTGGAAGGGTTTTTGGCTGGCTGCCTTGATGGCTGTAAATGCTTATGGTCATGTGACCTTGTTGATTGTTCACCTCCTCCAACTGGGTCCTATCAACAAAATCACATATGTCATGTGATGTCACATGACCACATTGTGCTGGAGTATAAATGCATTGCCTTTAGCAACTAGCAATGTCCCAATTCCCAAAATGTGCACTTTGTCTCTTACCAGCCAGAATCATATTCTCTCACTGCTTGCAGCTGGCCATATAGCTAGCCACATTGCAGCTCCTACGCCATGCCATTGGCACAGTCTCTAGACTTCACTCCAAGCATCATTGTCATCTCTCTAAGTCCATTGATAGTCACCCCTCCAAGCTTTCCCCTACCAATATTCACTATGCACAGCATCTCATCAGCTCTGGGAAGGCTGACACTGCTTTTGATGTGGACAAAACTCTTAGGAATGTCACAAACCAGTCAATCTGTACCCAAACTGTGTGGAATAGTCTCAATATGGTTGGGAGTGCCTCAATAACCCTTCCAATGTTTGGTACTTCAGATTTACATCCCTGATAACTCAGAGAATAAAAATGCAGAAATATCAAATATATTTGTGAATATGCTCTATCATATCTATATTATGGAAATACAGTGTGATTACATAATCTCCAAATATGGAAATACTACAAATATTTATATATAGGAGACTCATTGGAAGGGATTTTTTGTTAGGTTTGGAGAAGGTTTTGTGATGTTTTGGAGCTATATGACCAGGTATTCTTTCAAGATAGATGAGAGGATGGATGGGGTGTTGGAATAATGGATTATGTGAGCATGCACAATGTGCTACACCAGTTAAGCCACCCCATTGTTGTTAGCTTGTCCCTTTGTTTTATTGTTCTTTTGTTCCACCTTTATGTTGTGTCACAAAAATTTATTGTTCCTTTTAGTTAAATAGAGCAGCTACATGATCGTATCTATAGTGATTTGGCATACAGCATGCAAATACTGAGTATTGTTCTTTCACTCGTTCTCACAGGTTATTGGGCCCCGCGCTACCACAAATGCATAAGAATGAAGCCACTCCACCATCTGTTGATCATTATCACCATCATTGTCGCACCTTCGTATCCGTCGTAACCTGCCACTGGGGCCGAAGCCAGCTGTTTCCATCGTCGTACCGTCGTAATCTGTTCTCATCGTAACCTGCCACTGGGGCTGAAGCCAGTAAACATTTGTTGTCGCACTGCCCTTTTATCGAACCGCACACTTTTTCATATCGCCACACTTTTTTGGATCAACACACTGTCGTTTGTTGCACCATCATGCCGGAAAACCTACGTTTTGCGAAGCTCAACAAGAGCAACTATGCCGAATGGTCACTATACATGCGTGCTATACTTGTAAAGAAGGGTTTATGGGGAGTAGTTGATGGAACAGAAACCAGGCCTACTGGATCAGCAAATTCCAAGTCTATTCATGCTTATGAAAGATGCCAGTCTGAAGCCCATGCTGAGATCATTCTCCACCTCGAACCCTCTCAACTCCCACATGCCCACAACGAAGACTCGAGAGAACTCTGGAATGAACTCCAGCGAATGCACCATGCCCAAGGTTTTGCCACTCGCATGATGCTACGTCGAAAACTTAATACCATGACGAAATGAGCTGACCAATCAATGAGCAGCTGGATTGCAAATGTTCAGCAAGCTGCCTTTCACCTGAAAGGGGTTGGTTACATTGCCACTGATGAAGACAAGATTCTCGTTCTTACTCAAGGTCTCCCACACTCCTATGATTCATTCATTATCTCCCTCGATGCTTCTATTGCCACTATTACCACTGGAGATGAACTTAAACCCGAACCAGCCATTTCGCTCGAAATTGTGAAAGCTCGCCTCATCAATGAGGAAGCTCGCCAACTTGCCACTAAACCGACTTTGCCCGTTCGCAACAATGTTAAACCTGATTCCGAGGAAGCCCTGTCAGTCGAGCCAAAGCCTCATACCCCGCTTTCGGACATTACCTGTTTCAAGTGTGGTAAAAAAGGCCATTACCAGTCGAATTGCCCAGACAATACCCTTGAAGACACTGCACAAGTTGTCACTGAGGATTCCTCCGATGAAGATAGAGCCTTTTGATTGAGGGAGTGTTTTGCACCTTGTTTTTCTCAAGGGAGTGTGTTGGAATAATAGATTATGTGAGCATGCACAATGTGCTACACCAGTTAAGCCACCCCATTGTTGTTAGCTTGTCCCTTTGTTTTATTGTTCTTTTGTTCCACTTTTATGTTGTGTCACAAAAATCTATTGTTCCTTTTAGTTAAATAGAGCAGCTACATGATTGTATCTATAGTGATTTGGCATACAGCGTGCAAATACTGAGTATTGTTCTTTCACTCGTTCTCACATGGGGACCTTTATCTCAAGATTATGGAGGAGAACCTTCAAGCCAGCCTCAGCTATTATGGAAAATATGTGGATGATGTCATCTTTTAGCAAGATCATGACCCTGAACACACCTGGAAGAAGGCCCAGACTTGGTTTCAAGATAATGATTTTAATGTCCTCCTATGGCCAGCACAGTCTCCAGACCTCAACCCCATTGAACACTTGTGGGATCATAAAAAGAGGAGGCTAAGGAATACTGGAGTTGTGGGAGAGGGTAGAGGAGGAGTGGAACAAGATTGATGCAGAGGTGTGTCAGAATTTGATTGAGAGTATGCCTAGGAGGTTGCAGGTGTGTTGAAGGCAAAGGATGGCCGTATTAAGTACTGAATACAAGTAGTTTTGTGGGTCAGAGTTGTCAGTCAAAAAGCCCTTCCAATGAGTCTCCTGTATATATATATATTTGTAGTATTTCCATATTTGGAGCTTATGTAATGCCATTGTATTTCAACAATCTAGATATGATAGAGCATGTCCACAAATAATTTTGATATTCTTGCAATTTTATCCTCTGAGCTATCAAGGATACACATCTGAAGTACCAAACATTGGAAGGGTTTTTTGAGTCACTGTACCATGGACGATTGGTTTATGATGAACCCATCAACCATAAATGGGACATGTATTACACCTCTTGAATTCTGGAGGAGGAAATTATGGCCATCGCACAGGACTACAAAGTGAGATACCCCACCATGCCCATGACAATTGTGCTGAGAATGCTATCAATTCCAAAAACCCAGAGTCATGACTGCAGAATGGGAGGGATCAAGTTTCAAAACCAAAGAGGAGTTCTCAACTAGGGATGAGCTAACCACTTATGCCTGTGCTCTTGTTAGCGAGACTGGAGACAGAAATGCTACAAGGAAGCCAAACCCAGCAGTAGGCAAGCAGCATGGGAAATTCTTCTTTGAAAGAAGTGACAAGAAAAGCATTGCTAAACCTTCTAAGGAGTGTTGGAGCTGCAGGAGTTTGGAGCATTTTAAGATTGACTGCCCCCATGTGGGCAGACTGTCTCACCATGTTTTGATCAACAAATTCTCCACACAGAACCCAGTGGAGGAGGTGGAAGATCAGATGTTATATGAGACAGTCTATGGATTAAGCACACAAGGAAGAGTAATTAACATTGATAATGAATCAATTTTTATTTGTGCTTACCTCCCTCGATTAAAGGACCATCACCTTTAAAGTGGAATTGAGTTCAAATGTGAATGACATATCAGAAGTATATATTTCAATATTAGACTGTGACTTCCTCAAGAGGGGAGACTGGTTGAGTGCTCATAGTCAGAGCTGTAGGTCTGACAGGAAAGGAAGGCTTGCCACAACCTAAATCATCAAGTATAGAGGAACTCATTGACAAAGAAGTATTAATCAATGAGTCCAGGAATATCAGTAAGGAATTTATCATAGAAGACCCCTTGAGACTAGAAGGGACAGAAGAGGAAACTTTCCTTTTTGATCCAGGATCACTGCCCACATTGATACCATTAGAGATTCAGACTCAAAAGATGATAACTCTTCCTTGGAGAGTGCTCCCATGAAGCTCTACAATAGATGAACCAGGAGAGACATCAAATTGGCATTGAAGAAGGAGGACAGGCAACTGAAAATACAATACCCTCAATCTAGTTGACTAATGAAAGAGGATACAACCATCATCTATCAAAAAAGAGACCCTCCCAGTGGATACTCCAGTAGAGGAATTTCAGCATTGCACATATATGGATGAATAGGAAACTCTGACTCCTCCAATCTCATCAAGATCAGACTAGATGCTGGAGCCAACCTTGCTTTGATATCAGAGGACTTTAAGGGACTGGAAGATCATCCTAAACTCAAACAAGGACTCAAATTATGCCTCATTCAGCTCACAGGGGATGTGTTAAGTGCTGTGTCAGGACCTTATTCTGGAAACAATCAGGAAATGTCCAGGAACTTGGAAATCTCGGGATAGGTTCAGGATGTTGGTGTTACGACTGGACAATCCCGCCGGACTCCGGGCACTAACCTGTATGCCCCACGCGCTACAAGCACCAATCGTCTGTTTATTGGATTTCCCGCCCGGACTCCATTACGTCAAGACTCATTACGTTCGACCTCATTATGACACATATCAGTCAACGGACTTCCCCCGGACTCCATCTCTGTCTATGTCCATCTTCGTCCCATGCATCAGTCACCAGATCCCACTTAGAATCCCATCACCGCTCTAATCAAGCCCCATTCCCGTTTTAGTCAAATGACCTGTCACAATTTAGGACTCCACTCCCACTCCATTTCCCGTTATGGGTTATGCTTTGTCATGATTCGGACTCCACTCCATTCTGTCCCATTCCTAACACCAAACTTGGTGTTTACTATTCCCATTTTATGTTTTGTTAGCTTCATTTCGTCATTACTGGATTTGGTATGTCATGCACTCCACAGTCTATATAAACTGGCAGATGTTGTACATACAATCCAGTCAGAAAATTAGCTTAGATTCCCCCCAGTAATCTAATAACATTTTCCGCTCTAAACCCTTGCTTGATTCACTTCGCTCACACTAGTCAGAGCCCGCAGGCTCCGGCGCATCTATCTCTCTCAACCAACTCAACTCACGACCCACGACCTCTGACCCATGACTTACGACTTACGACCCACGAACCCCGCCCGGACTCCCCGGGATTCCCGTCCGTCTGTTTGAAATTGGACAACACGATCTAGTGAGGGCACAGCCTATAAGCTGAAGCCAAGTCCTACCGGATATCCCGCGGGTTTCTCCGGAGACCCGGCCTGTGTGTGTATCCTAACAGTTGGCTTCAGCTTATGTGCTGCACCTCTATGCAAATGCTTGGAGTGTCCTTAATTTCAGAGACAGGATTTAACCAGGAGATTACAGATATTCAGAGTTCTGAAGAGTTCCAAAATATTGAGCATACAGAAAGAAGGAAGGAATAAGAAACTAAGTCAATATCAGATCTAAGGTAAAGTACAAATCACAGAAACTAATATACGTTCTTTCATTATTGTACTACAAATGAGGATTATAATAAGACAGATTTAGGTGAGTATTCCAAAATGGGAATACAACAAGCAAATGAGTGAATACTTGTTGACTGACAAATTACCAAATGTGGAACAAGGATGAGGTCTGGAAGTGTCAGGGCAATATATAGATTATATACAGTGGGTCAAAAAACTGCCCCAATGTTTGTGCATTTTAGAAGGATTGATATTGTGTGAAGGAATTACATCAGCAAAAATTCTGACAAATTCACATGATATACTAGAACATGTTGGCTATCTACCAACTTAAGAAATCATGTGATTCCAATCAAAGCTCATTGCTCAATAAATCAAACAAAATAATCACTCATTGGGGCAGTTTTTTGACCCTCTATTATTTTACAATCTAATACTTTGTATGACCCCCCTTTGCCTTTAAAACTGCTTGTATCCTCTTAGGCATGCTTTCTATTAGCTTCTGAGATGTCTCTGGTGGTATTTCAGTCCACTCCTTTGCCACCCTGTCCCATAATTCATGTACTCCTTTGGGTGGTATGTCATATTGTTGGAGTTTGGCCTTGAGGTGTTGCCAGAGGTGTTCAATGGGATTTAGATCAGGGGATTGGGCAGGTCACTTCATGGGAATGATGTTATTGTCAGAAAACCACTGGTCTGCCTTTTTTGAGGTATGTTTTGGATCATTGTCCTGTTGGAAGTACCATGTATCCTCAGCCATCTCCAAACTTTCAATGCTCTCCTCCACCCCCTCCTCCAAGATCTCACAATATTGCACTGCATCCATGTTCCCCTGCATCTCTATCAGTTCCCCACCCCATTCCAGCCCATACACCCCCAAATCATCAAGTTATTCCCCCCTCCATGTTTGACAGTTAGTGTGGTGGTCCTGTCTGATACTGGTTCCCCTTGTTGCTTCCAAACATATACCTTCCCATCTGACCCAATCCTATTGATTTTTGTCTCATCAGTCCACAACACCCTCTTCCAGTCCTCCATAGTCCAATTTTCATAGTATTGGGCAAACTTTAGATGTTGCTGACAATGAGACCCCTTGAGCATAGGGACTTTCTTCTTTGTTGCTGACCTAAAGCCAGCTTCTTTCAACACATTCCTAACAGTCTGAGGAGTGACAGAGGTAGATATGATGGAATTTATGAATTGGGTGGCTTGGATAGCATTGTCAAGCTTCCCAGAGCTGATTTGACAGATAATTGACTGTTTATCATAAGGGAAAGCTTGGAAGGATGGCCACCAGGATGATTTTCCTTATCCTCCTCTACCTCCTTACTGATCCTGCCAATAATACCCTTCCCCAGGCCAGTCCTGGCTTGAATTTGACAATGGGAATATCCCTCATTGAGGAGAGAAACAACAGAAGAATGCTTTTCAGCAGAGATGGATTTCATAGTGGTGGTAAGGAGTCAAGGAGATGAATGAACAAAGTTCAACATGCCAAATTGATACAAATAAGGTCACATGACATGTTGATGATTCACATGACCCACTCCTACCTTATACTGGTGTGTAACATTGAAAATCAGAGAAAATAATAGAGGGTCAAAAAACTGCCCCAATGAGTGATTATTTTGTTTGATTTATTGAGCAATGACCTTTGATTGGAATCACATGATTTCTTAAGTTGGTAGATAGCCAACATGTTCTAGTATATCATGTGAATTTTTCAGAACTTTTGCTGATGTCATTCCTTCACACAATATCAATCTTTCTAAAATGCATAAACATTGGGGCAGTTTTTTGACCCACTGTATTTGCCATTTATTTTTTGATGATTTTGGTTTATTTTATTTTATTATATTTACATGTGCATACAGCAGTGCAGGCATGGTGCAAGAATGATTACATAATTGCACCACTGCCACTGCTATTGAAAGTGATTGCACTGTTGTGATGCATGGATACGCAGCATAGTCACAATTTGCACATTCTGCATGGTGGCACAGCCAAGCGATGGTGCCGACATAACAATGATGGCACCACCTACACCCCGAACATGGCCATGCAGTTATACAATGATGTGCCGCATAATGCCACGATGCAGTGCAGTGGCAGTACAGCCAGACAATGGCACCTACATAATGACAATGCCGCCACTGCCTACACCCCAATAGCCACACAGTGCACTGCACTGTGTGCCCATAAGGCTTCCGGGTGCACCAGCACTGCAAATGCAGTCAGTGTTTATGCAAGCCCTGGCACGCTGTGTGGACCTACACAGTGCCGGGCAGGATTACACAGCGCCAGGCAGGGATTACATAAGTGCTGAGATGCAGCTATGCACTGTAGGGTGCATATATGCCTTTTTAATATTTTTCTTACATTTCTAATGAATAAAAAATATTAAATAAATAGTATAAATAGTAGACCTGTACATATTCATTTCTTTAGTTTCAATCTCTTAGGAATCCCACTAAAACAAGTGTGATCTCCCCTGTCATTGAGCTGTCCCCTCTCCACTTTTATTTCTGTGTTTTATCTTGTGTTTAGTAGCCTTGTTAGTGTTGCCCTAACACATGCAACTTAACAGTATTTTCTGACTGAGACTCACAGATTGTCAATATGCCACCAAGAAGAAGAGCACCCATACAGGAATCATTACCTGCACCCTTGGCTCTTCATTCCCCACTTACTTTGTATACCAGCCAGACACTCACAAACCAGCTGGACACTATGGATGAACCCCATATCAAAGAAGTCCCAGAAAACCCAGATGAATTTGACCATGAGGACAAGTCTGTGGCCCCCAACAAGGGCAAAGGTGTTGATAATTCCCTGTCTAATGACCAATTGCCACTTTCAGATCCCACTTCTGAGTTGTTAGCAATCACTTTAGAAAGATTGGTGAATCACATGCTCAGAGAAGGCAAAAAGAAGGATCCAGAACCTCCATGGTCAAAAGTCAATGCTCCAGAACCCTTCATGGGTTCCTGTAATCCTGGCCACCTTACCACACATACAGAGCCGCATCCTGACCCCTGACCACTGACCGCACTCCTATGGTTCCCCTGATCGAGCCCAACCCGAGATCAGACTCAATAAAGATTCGAACCCTTTTTCTTTTCTCTTTCCTTCCCCTTCCCTACCACGATCTAGACTCTTGGTCCTGCTTGTCCAGAATTCCCCTTGTTGCGAATACTCGATGGTTCTCTATTTTATATATATTAGTTAGACATCACATCTGTTTTGTAGTAGGAAATCACTCACAACACGATACTTTTGTCCTGTCCGTTACCGACCGAGTGAGGCTGATACCACAGCCTTACACTTTTTTTTTGACATCGACAAAGTTCTTGCCATCGTGCCTCAGTTACCATCGAAACCGACACCACTGCTCACACGCTCTGAAACGAGACGGAGACAACAGCTTGGACTACTCCCCTTCTCATAAACCCCTTCACAAACGATACACTCAGCTCATCTGCACCCCCGATGCCTCTACCAACAGAGCCGGACCCTTCAGGAACTGACACAGACACAGACACTGAATATCCTGTAGGACAAACATACCTCCCACACTACAAGCCACTGCCAACACACCAAGGCAAGAAGCAAAAGATGCCACAAACCGAAAGAACTGAGCCCATAGCAGAAGTAAAGGTCAGTAAGCTAAAGGAATGCCCGATGCTTACGGCCGGACACTACACACCCCTTGTACACCAAAATTGGTCAACCGCTTGTCGCCGATACATGAAGTTTGGAGAAAGGAAACCTGAGGAGATCGTTCGCTATGTAGCAGACGCGATGATGGAGCTGCGACTCATGGCCTGGTACCAGGGTGATCAAACACGAATTGATGCCCTCACCCTGGAGAAATACCTTGAAGAACTTGCATCCATCACTCTTGAAAAAAACTGGGCACACCTTATTCGGGAAAGGATCCTCACCACCCATCAAGGTGGACAAAAATTCATAGACTGGAAAATCGAGATGGAAAATCTCAATGCAATCCTCACCACTTCGGCCAAATCTTTCGCACTCTCATCAGTTGCCCTGAAGATACAACTTGAGGCCAATTTAGACAAAGCACTGAAACGTAACCTCCTTGTTGAGCCTATTTCCTTGACGGAACTTGCAGCATGGGCTAGCAAAGTCAAGGAGCGTGACGAATGTGTTCGTGAGCAACAGGAAATTGTCCAAGAACAGATCCTTGCCAACAATGCCTCCTGCGCTCTCCGTCACAATGAAAGGAAAGACATAGCCTCATGACTTTCAGACCCGCCCTCTAGTTCTAATTCCACCAACAAGACCCCTAGTATAAAACTCCCCAGGCTGACTGACGAAGAAAGGAAGCTTCTTCTAGACCACAAGGGATGCACACGGTGCCGTGTCTTCTATGCAGGACATCGATCTGACACTTGTCCAATGAAAGCCAACAATTCATGGCCCGAGGCGACAACTTACAAAACACTTACAGTATCAATGGCCTGAGCCGCCGCACCTCGCACTACTGCTGGCCTTGCCATAGCCAAGATTGAAGAATATCCTGATGAGGACACTGATACGTGCGTTGTCCCTACACCATATTCCCCCTTCACGGTCCCACATCTCTATGCACCAGTGGAGCTTATGGGGCCTCTCATTTCCGACTTTCCCCTCTCAATAAGAGCACTTCTTGACATAGGCTGCCCCTCTACAGTGATTAGTGAGGCCCTAGTGTTACAGCTAGGACTCCGACGATTTACCCTACCTGAAGAGGAAGATAACCTGTCATCGCTGTCGGAAACACCTTTGAAGTGCAGAGAGTTTGTGAAATTGCAAGTTACCTCAGGAAGGGGGTTGTGGCAGTCGGGAGTCTTTAGGGCTAAAGTAAATAGTGGTTTACCTGTACCACTCATTCTCAGAATGCCATTTCTTTCTTCCCATCACATTGTAATTGACACAACTGAATGAACAGCACATGACAAGAGGGTTGGCTATGATCTGGTCAACCCAAAGATTCCCAAGCCAAGTATAGAACAAGGATCCACACACAAACAAACCAAACCAGCCAGACAACCTACACCCAGTAAGGTGACATCGGAGCCACCATTAGCTGCATACCTCATGCCGGCCCCCATTATGGCAGCTGTGCATGAACATATTGAGACTCTTGCCATCCAAGAAACATTGGCAAGGAAGGACATAGAATTCAAATGTACCTTTGTGGACTGTTTTCCAATAAGGTTACCCGACACAGCTGATATACCTACTCACATCTACCATTGAATATGCCTAAAGGACCCCTCCAAGGTAACCAAGGGACGGGGATATTCAGCCCCGAAGAAATTCCATGATTCCTGGAAGCTCTTACTTGAGGAACACCTAGCATCAGGGCATATCCGGCCATCCTCTTCAGAATATGCCTCCCCTGCCTTCTGCGTCCCAAAATACCGCAATGGGGTCCCAGTCTTCGACATCCCACCATGGTGGGTAAACGACTACCACGAGCTGAACCAAAACACCATCTGGGACAAGTATCCCCTCCCTCGGGTAGATGACATCCTCTCGGACTGTGGCCGAGGGACAATCTTCGGGAAATTAGACATGACCAATTCATTCTTCCAGACTAGGGTACACCCAGATGACATACACCTTACAGCTGTGCGCACCCCTTGGGGACTCTATGAGTGGACGGTAATGCCCATGGGAGGCTGTAACGCACCATCTACACATCAGAGACGCATGACAGATGCTTTACGACACCTCTTGGGCAAGATTTGCCACGTCTATCTGGATGATATCATTATATGGTCAAAGACCATAGAAGAACATGAGAGAAATGTGGCCATGGTATTACAGGCACTCTGGATGGCCAAACTGTACTGCAATGCAGATAAATCCATCCTTTTCGCAACAGAAATCTCCTTCCTTGGGCACCAAATTTCAGGTGCGGGGATCTGCCCAGACACATGAAAAACTGAGCGCATTATCAATTGGCCTCAGCCCACAACTGCCACCAATGTTCGAGGATTTCTGGGACTCACCAGATACGTATCAGCATTCCTCCCTGCATTAGCAGAACATACCTGTTATGTATTTTATTAGTTTTCTACCTTTTAAGTCCCCCAAAAGCCGAAATAGCCAAAATGGCTTGTGAAATGTACTTATATTGCGATGATAAAATTTGTATAAATATCTTTTAAATTTTGTTGAATTTCTACAATTTATTTTACATTTTTATCTTAAATATTGAAGAAGTTATGAATTTATTCTTTTTTAACTAAATACTATCAAACCGGCCACCAGGCGCTAATTACACAACGCGCGAGAAAATCATGTGACAGTCGTCACAAAAAGGCGCGACGGTCACAAGGCGCGACGGTCACAAAGCGCGACGGTTACATAGTGTGACAGTCACACGGCGCGATGATCACAAAGGCGCGCGGATGACATACACGAAAGGCGCGCGGATGACATACACGAAAGGCGCGGGAATAGATTACATCATCATGTATGCTATTGTAGAAAAAACCGGAAATTCCTGGAGCATTCCAGAAGCTTCCCCAGAAATAGCTAAATTAGGATAGTAATGATGTAATATGTCTCAAAAATGTCTCACATTTTATTGTATATAAGGAGCTCTGCTCCAGCCGTGAAAATATAACTTTTTATCCACCCACATCTGTGTGTTACTGCAGCAAGCAGGCTATTCCACCCCTATCAGGGCTGTTGGACTTTTAATTCCACCTCTATTTGAGTTGTTGGAAACCTTTGCCACCTCGGTTAGAGTTGTTGGCCCAAGTAGTTCACCTTGTCACCTCAATCTGAGTTGTTGACTTATTTGTTCCCCCTTGCCACCTCTTAATTGAGTAGCTGGCTTTATTACTTTTTCTAACTTCTATTTAAGTTGTTGGAATCGTTGCCACCTCGGTTAGAGTTGTTGGCTATCAACCAAGTAATAAATAAATTGTTTGTTTTATTGTTTGAAATTAGAATATAATTCTAATTTCTCCTGGTTTGGCTTATAATTAAATACTGAGAATATTCTTGCAGAATCATACAGACTACATTAAGATCCTGATAAGTTAGTATCACAGTAGATCCAGTAGATTAATTTAAATAAAGCATATATTGCCAAATATTGTTTTATTCTATAGTTGATCTTTTGACCTGTTTATTAATATTTTTACTGTTTGATAAATAGTATAAAATATATATACACTAGCTAGAATCGAAGTTGAATCTAGTTTTGGAATCAGTAAATTGTTATTCATATTTTAGTGGTTGTTTTCACAGAAAAAGAACAAGCTTACATAAGCAGCTCTCAAAAACCTTCTTTGCGAAGTAGGGTGCATATATTCAAGTAAACTCTTGACTTCAGGGGTTCTAAGTCTATTAAGGCTGCCACTGATTAATATCAAATACTTAAATTATTTTACCTTGTTGTGAATTGAGTATTTGCACACTTTGATAGAGCATTGGACTCCTTTTTCCAGAAAATAGTATTAAAATAAGTCTAATACATTACAATACCAGTGTGCTCACCCCACTAACCACAAGGGACTGTGATCACCAATTCCCGGCATGGACCTCACAGGAGCAGACTGTCTTACAGTTATAAACTACAAGTACCCCACCAGAAGGATTTTTGTAACCATGGATGCCAGTGACAGGCGCACTGGTGCAGTCCTCAGTTTCGGCAAGGAATGGGCCACAGCAAGACCAGTCGCTTATGACTCCTACCAGCTCAACCAGGCTGAAAAGAACTACCCCGTACATGAAAAGGAACTATTAGCAATCATAAAGGCCCTTAAAAAGTGGCGTACAAGCTTACTAGGTTGTCATTTCAAGATCTACACCGATCACCGCACCCTGGAGTATTTCCAGTCCCAAAAGGACATGTCCCGCCGACAGATGCGGTGGTCTATGTACCTTGCTGATTTTGATTTTGAAATAGTCTATATCCGTGGTGAGGATAACTCTGTCGCCGATGCCTTGTCACGCATGCCCGAGAGTGAACCAGATGCCTTGCAGGCTGCCTGTGCTTTGGCACACACACGTTCGCCACCAAGAAAGCTTGCATGTGGTACCTTCAGCATCAGCACAGACTCCTCACTGTTGGCAAAGATCCGCCAGGGATACCTCACCGATGACTTCTGCAAACAGTTGCAACAAGACATCACCACAGGGAGCATCGAAGGTGCATGAGAAGACTCGGGTCTCCTATATGTTGGGTGCAGATTGGTCATTCCCCGGGACATCACCATATGGAAAACACTTTACCACCTCGCCCATGACACTCTTGGTCATTTTGGGTTTGACAAGAGCTACGAGTCACTTCGACACTCCTACTACTGGCCAAATATGCGACGGGATTTGGAGTCGGCCTACATACCTTCCTGTACAGAATGCCAGAGGAACAAGGACCGCACTAGGCAGCCCAGCAGTCCCCTACACCCCCTCCCAGTGCCAGATAACCGTTTCGACACAGTGGCCATTGACTTTGTGGGGCCACTCCCGGAGGAGAATGGGAAGGATACAGTCATGACTATGATGGACACCTTGGGAGCAGATATCCGCCTTGCCGCCATCCACTCCTCGTACACCACCGCACAGGTAGCGGTGGTCCTCTTTGATGAATGGTATTGCGAAAATGGTTTGATGCTCCACATTGTCTCGGACCGTGACCCCCTTTTTACATCTGCACTCTGGAATGCGTTGCACAGACTATCTGGTGTGAAACTGAAGATGTCCACTGCATACCACCCACAAACTGATGGCTCCAGCGAGCGGACGAACAAGACCTTGAACCAAGTCATCCGTTATCATGTCGACATAAATCAGAAGGGTTGGACAGCACAGCTGCCCCGTGTCCACTTTGCCCTGATGAACACAGTCAACACATCAACAGGTTTTTCTCCCTTCCAGCTAAAAACTGGCCGCTCCCCCCGTATCATTCCACCCCTCACACCTTTAAGTGATGCGGCAAGCCCCGCAGAGATCTCAGCCCATGAGATCATGCGCCGTTTGGAACTCGACGTTCAGGAGGCACAGGACAGCCTTACAGCAGCAAAAATTCGCCAGGCTTATCATGCCAACGAACATCGCGCTACAGAAATACCGTACAAGGTGGGGGATTTAGTCATGTTGTCTACTACACACCGCCGCCGTAACTACAAGCGTAGGGGGAAGAAGTGGGCTGCCAAGTTCATGCCCCGTTTTGATGGCCCCTATGAAGTCACTCAGGTTTTCCCGGAGAAATCCATCTACACCCTACGCCTGCCCAACAACCCTACATCATTCCCCGGTTTCCACTCAAGCCTCCTGAAGCGCTTCATCCCAAACGATCCATCCCTCTTCCCCCACCGGGAACTCATTCGCCCAGGCATGGTCATCACTGAAGACGGCTCTGCAGAGACCCTTATCGACAGGATTGTAGATGCACGCTGCTGTGGCCGCGGGGCTCAATACCTTGTGCGATGGGTAGGTTTCGGAAAGGATCACGATGAGTGGCTCCCCTGCAGGGCCCTTGAGGACACAGAGGCCTTAGATGTCTGGGAGAATGAGAATGGGTTAGAAATTTAAGCTACGGAAGTTTTTAGAGGGGGGAGGGGTGTAATCCTGGCCACCTTACCACACATACAGAGCCGCATCCTGACCCCTGACCACTGACCGCACTCCTATGGTTCCCCTGATCGAGCCCAACCCGAGATCAGACTCAATAAAGATTCGAACCCTTTTTCTTTTCTCTTTCCTTCCCCTTCCCTACCACGATCTAGACTCTCAGTCCTGCTTGTCCAGAATTCCCCTTGTCGTGAATACTCAATGGTTCTCTATTTTATATATATTAGTTAGACGTCACATCTGTTTTGTAGTAGGAAATCACTCACAACATGATACTTTTGTCCTGTCCGTTACCGACCGAGTGAGGCTGATACCACAGCCTTACAGTTCCAATCCCAGCAACTTTCCACCTTCCTCATGCAATGTTGCTTTAATTTCCAAGATCAATCCACTGCATTCTCCATGGACTCCCGAAAAGTCAATTACACACTCTCATACCTCTTGGGATCTGCTTTGAAATGGTTTGAACTGGCTTTTAGTGGACTTTCTGAGGAAGAGCCACTCTGGCTTGAATATTGGGATGCTTTTGTTGAGGAACTAGAAACAAACTTTGGCCCGTATGACCTGACCAGAGAAGGCAAGAATAGCCTCACCAATCTTTGCATGAAGGACAGCCAGTGCATCATGGACTATATTGTCCAATTCAATAATCTTGCAGCTTGTTGTCAATGGGGCAATCCTGCTCTCCACCACCAGTTCTATGCAGGTCTGCCATCCCACCTCAAAGATGAAGTCTCGAAAGGAGAAGATGGCAAACCAAAAACACTGTCCCATATGTACATCAAGGCTCAGAAGGCAGATGCACACTGTTGGGAATGTCACGCAGAGGTTGCCCACAAGACCTCCGTGGACAAGGTCAACAAGTCCATGGCCAACAAACCCAAGAACAACACCTCATCCACCAGCAACCAAAAATCTGATCGAAAGAATGATAAAAAGTCTTCCAACAACAACAACAACAACAACAACAACAACAACAAAGGCCAGCAGTCCAGCAAGCAAACCAGAAAACCCGACCTTACAGGCAAGCTCAGACCTGATGGCAAACTTACCCCACAGGAAAGGCAGCAGTGTATAGACAATAGTCTTTATCTCTTGTGTGGAAATGTCAGTCATCGAGTTCTGTAATGTCCATTGGTGAAAGCAAACTCTGCAAAAGGTCATACAGCCAAGACTTCCTCCACAAAATCCCCATCAAAGGACAAACTGGCTTCTGATGCAAAAAAGAGTAAGCAACCCCACAGACTCCATGCAGGTTGGGGGTTGCATTACCTCTCCATGCATTCATGAGTTTACTCATCTTAGGAGGGTGTTTATAATTACTATAATCTCAAATATTTACTAATAAAAGTCTTATTTTTACAAAACTCTATCTTTAAATAGTGACATCTATTCTGAAACAATTATATCATCAAAAAACAACCATCAGAAATAGTTCTCCATATTACATCTTATAGTTATTTAACAAATTACATTGTATATAATTTCCTTCCTTTTACAGATGCCTACTAATACTTTTATTAGTACTTTGTTTTTTAAAAGTTGTAATGTAGTTATTTCCATGTAAAATATGTAAAATATTATTGGAAATTTTTCATACCATAGCTGTCTTTATTAAGTAAAACCCCCTATATATTCTGGGTATGTTGAATCAAGTAGAAATCTGTTCAGATCAACAGACCCATTTTGATGTAATACATATGTATTTAGAGATGTCAATGACATATATATGTATGAAATGGACCATTTAAAAGGACATGCTTTTTGAAAGTCTTAATGCTTTAATCTACTAAACTCTTTTATAATCTATTCAGCTTTTGAAAGATGATTTGTTTCATAATATACCAATAAGTTTTAAACATTCCTAAAGTTTTAAAAACCAAATTATGTTTGAATCACATCCCAGATGTTTAAATGACCTTTAGAGTATATTAGAATTTTGTATACTTAATAGTTTTCAAACATTCTCCTAAGTTCTGGATCTCTGGGCGGATTCTCTGGTGGATATTCTGGACACTTCCCAGTAAATGCCCACAGAGTTCTGGAGGATTAGTCCAGGGAATTTCTGGGGATTAGTTTGGGGAGTATTGGAATATATATGTACCAGAGTGCAGAATGGACTTGGCTTCAGCTTATGTGCTGTGCCCTCATGCACTCACTTGGGTGTCCATATTTCAGAGGGCAGATACTGCATATCTGGAGTGTTTACAGATACTCAGAGTTCCTGGGGGCTCTGGATGTCCGGAGTCCAGAGAGTTCCAGATATTGAGTGGATAGAGAGAACAAAGGAGAAGGTTAACTAAGTTGAGATTAAAACTGAAGAGTAAGTACATGACTTTGGAAGACTATATAGATGTTCCAATAATTGTACTACAAATCTATAAGTATAATAAGACAGATTAGGATGAAGATTCTGAAATGGGAATACAACAAGAACAATAAACAAATGAATGAACATCTGTCAACCAGTCAGTTACCAAATGTGGAACAAAGGAAGTGAGTCGGAATGTCCACTGACATCTGATAATATCCAGAAATGGATCCTAACACTATAGTGACTAAGTGTGCATATTTCCAGGAAAGCCATGGGTTCTGGGTAAGTCAGAACAATGGCATAGAGAAGGGTTGACAAGGATGATCTGGTGAAGGTTGGGCCATGGACCAAAGTATCATATGCCAGGAGTCTGGACACTTGGAGATACTAGTTGGGGAAGGGTGGAGTCTGATGGGTTCTGGGTTGTAACAGGAGGTGTCTAGTCGAGGGCAGAATACCAGAATGGGATGTGAAGGGTACTTGAGGATAAGGGTCAGGTTCTGGGTCGGGTTCTGGTGGATTCTCGATCTTGATACTAGTCTGGAAGATGTTTTGGAACCTGATATGATTTCTGGGGAATACTCCATGGAGTCTCCAGGAATGGATCTTCACACCTGTCAACACAGTTTGCTTCTTGATCAGCCTTCTAATCATCTGTTACACCTTTGTATAAAGTTTCTACCATGTATGCTACTATTCTTCAGTTCAAATATCAACTTAGATTATCCCCATTTAGTCTTCAGCCACTTACTCTTGCTCTAATACTCTCAAAGAAGTTGTCAGAAAACCATGACTCTCTCCCCTATGACTCTTAGTATTTCAGAGCCCACCTAGCTCAACCCCTCCCCTGACAGGTCACGTGGATACACATGATCACATGACAGTCAATAGAAAAGTGTCGCGTAGCATACGTCTGTACCACACAACATATGGACCTACATGAGCACTCTCCACCTCCATCCCATCCACGGGGCCTAATCGCAGTTTTCTGGTCCGGTCTCCCTCTACGCACGATCCATTTGACTCTCAGGCGGAGTCGGAAGACCCTATAACCCCTTCAGCCCTCTCCTCGCCATGCTTGTCATCAGACCGAGCGCTGTCTCCAGAACCATCGGACGGTTCAACCTCGCCCCGCGAGGTGTGCTTTAGCAATACACCCCACTTCCTGGTATCCGACTCTCGCTCCGAATTTGAGAATTTCAATGCTGGGGGTAAATGCAAGACCAGGGCGTCGCTGGCGGCCGCTCAGAAATGAGCGAAAACTCTTCTGACTGACTGCGAAGATTAAGCTATCTTGTTTTTTGGATTTTGACTCTTTTTAATTTGGTGTGCTTTTAGAGTGTTACGATTACAGCCCGCATTCCTGGGAATAGCCTGTACTAGTGAACGTAGTGATATAATAGAGATATCATTTTATGAATTATTCAAATATTGATAAGAAAAACATGGCCATTCATGGGTTGATTAATACAAGGGCAAACATAGATAACATACAATAGATAAGATATTCACGTGTTGGATCACGTCACGTAACCTGTCAGGGGAGGGGTTGAGCAAGGGGTGCTGTATTTCAGCCCTCTGGTTGATTGAGCTAAGTGTTGTCTTTAGTCTTTATTTACTATCCACTCTGCTTGAAATACTGGAGCACCTTAACAGTTCATATGAGGTGTAACACATACATTGAAGGCAAGCTCCACCTGTTTTATAGAGCTACACCCCCCAACTAGTATGATCTCTATCATTGGCCCCCCCCACCTGGAGCCTCCTTGACCACCTTGCATACATACATAGATCTTAACACTTCCTGTGTTTGTTCCAATCCATCTTGACCCTTGTCCCTAGTATGGTATGCCTGGTCTTTTCTAGTAGTTTGCCCATTTTGTCATCCATCTGTAAGCCCCAAGCTTAACACTTAGTCCAATGTAAATCTGGTTTTATCCTGATAAATCCACCTTACTCCAAATGCAAATATACCTGTATCCTGATAAATCTACCTTAGTCTCAATGCAGATTTGGTTTTATTCTGATAAATCCACCTTACTCCCAATGCAGATCTGGTTGTATCCTGCTAAATTCCCCTTAGGAGGTTGTCTGTAATCATTATGATATCAAATGTTTACTAATAAAAGCAATGTTGCTACAAAACTTCATCTTTAAATAGTGGTATATATTCTGAGACTATTATATTGTTAAGAACCAAACACCATGAGAAACAGTTCTCCATATTACATCCTATACAATTCAGAGTCAATTAATAGAACTTATGTATTGTATATGGTTTTCCAAGTTATGTAAATACTTGCTTGTTAGGACTGGAAAGCCTGCCAGACTCCAGACCTCATCCTACATGCACTTGACTCTCTATACCAGGGTACTGTTAGGACCAGAAAACCCACTGGGCTCTGGGACCCTGCCTAATAGGCACCTGACCTCTGTCTCATGCATCAGTCATTGGACAACCCACGTATGTCAAGCCTGTCTATTCCCAACCCTCTGTGTCTCATGCATCAGTCATTGGACTCTGCTGGGACCTATGCATGTCAAACCTGTCTATATCTGACACCATTTCACACACCAGTCATCGGACTCCACCCAGAGAACCCATCAGCTCTCTAACTGAGCCCCACTCCCATTATGGTCAAATGACCTGTCATGTTTCGGACTCCACCCTGATTCCATTCCATCCCTAACACCTAGTTTGGTGTTTATTCACCCTGATTCATGTTTGCTTGTTTAGGCTTTCATTATTACTGGATTTGGTATTGCATACATTCCACAGTCTATGTATATGGTCTAGCTGATATCTGTACATACAATCTGGTCAGAAAATCAACTAAGTTTCCTCAGTAACTCTAAGCACATATGTATTCTACTCTATCTCCACCTTTCATCTTAGAACACAACAGTCTCAATCTCATCAGAGGCTGTGGGCTTTCCTCCTGACCCCTGACCCCTGACCTATCACCTATCACCTATCGACCCCATTGACTACACCCAGGCTCCCTGGGTTTCCCAGCTGCCTGTCAGAAATTGGACACCATGATCTTGCAAGGGTGCAGCCTATAAGCTGAAGCCAAGTCCTACTGGATTATCCATGGGTTTCTCTGGAAACCCTCCACTAAGCTCTGCATGCATCCTTAACACTTGCTCATACTTTTGTTGGTACTTATGTTTTTTAAAAGCTAAACTGTAGTTATTTCCTAGTAAAATATGTGAGATATCATTGGAAATTTTTTGTCCTGTGGCTTCCTTGGTTGGGTGAAACCACCTATATATTCTTGGTATGTATGTTGAATCAAGTAGAAATCTGTTCAGATTGACAGACCCATTCCAATGTAATATATATGTATGTATTCAGATATGTCAATGACATGCATGAAATAGACCATTTAAAAGGATATGCTTCTTAAAAGTTTTGATGCTTGAAACTACTAAACTCTTTCATAATCTATTCAGGTCCTGAAAGATGCTTTATTTCATAATATACAAATAAGTTTTAAACATTCCCAAAGTTTGGAAGACTAAATTAGGTTTGAATCACATCCCAGATGTTTAAATGACATTTAGAGTATATTAAAATTTGATATACTTAATAGTTTTTAGATATCCTCCTTAGTCCAAATACAGATCTGGTTTTATCCTGCTAAATCCATCTTAGTCCTACTGGAGATCTGGTTTTATCCTGATAAATCCACTTTAGAGATCTGCATTTGGACTATGTTGGATGTATCAGATTTTCATTGGGACTAAGGTGCTTTGATCAGGATAAAACCAGGTCTGGGTAGGGACTAAGGTGATTTATCAGGATACAACCAGATCTCCATCAGGACTAAGGTGTATTTATCAGGATCAAACCAGATCTACCTTTGGACTAGATAGACTAAGGTGGATTCCTCAGGATTAAACCAGATCTCTATTGGGACTAAAGTGAATTTATCAGGATACAACCAGATCCACATTTGGACTAAGATAGATCCTGGAGATTGGGACTAAGGTGGATTTATCTACATAAAACCAGATCTGCATTGGGACTATGGTGGATGTATCAAGATATTCAGTCAAGAAGAATCTTCCTTGTCCGTTTCATGATTCTCTGACTGTTCAGGGCTCACATCATCTACAACGATATATAAATGCTGGAACAGAGATGCAAATGTTGTAAGGTACCTGTAATTTCTGCAATAGTTCCAGGCGCTTGCCCTAGTGCATACCAAGCACCTCCCTCAATTCCTTCCTCTACCTCATACCCAAGTAGGCTGCTCCCAAAAACAAACGTCGAAAGATGGTCAACAATTCCCGATGTCGCTATTCCATTGGAAACAGCAATGTACAACGTGGTCCAGATGTGTGAGTTGCGCGTAATGTGCGTAAGTTGTCCTCTAGACACACGCGTGATTGCATCGAGGTACGCTCTACGGTAAGTCGCGAGTTCAGCAGGCGAGTCATAGTCTGCGTTATCTTCTGGAGAGGCATCCTTGGACCAGCCGTAGAATAGCGGGTCCCAGTCAACTGTGAGCCACATAGGATACGCTGCTGCACCACCCTGGCGGGGATGAATGTTCACGTTATCCCAGTCGATGATTCCGGTAATGGTGCCGTCGTCATCGACAAGCACGTTCTGGGAATCAAAGTCGGGGTGAGACAAAACGAAGGGAGGTCCGTCTAGTTTGCTGTCGGTGAGAGCAGAAAGGAATAGTTGAAGTACTGCTAGCATCGGCGTGTCGGAGGTGTGTCGTCTGATGGATAGGAGGAAGGACAGATATGAAAGGGCAGTATGAAAGGGGCCAGCAGGAACCGGATTGTCCGGTTCTTTGTAACCTCGGACATCTCTCATTAAAGCCGACTCGTCAGGGAATGGTACAACACGGTGCATTCCAGAGGTGCCATCCCAGTCAAGACGACCAATCTGATCAAACTCGAGTGCGGCAAGCTCTGTCATCCATCCTGCGATCTGCTCGAATATTCTTTCCCGCTTAAGGTCTGTGATCCAGCTTTTGTCATTCCAGAGCTTTGAGAGATTTGTCCCTGGTATGAAGTCCATAATGACAAATGGGTATGAGAGAACGTTGTGAGAATCAAGGGACCAGTCGTAAATACGGGGTATTGGCATGGAAGTCTTGGATGATATGAAGCGTTGAGTGACAATGTCGAGGTGTAAGGTGCGTGCACGGGAGGCGCTAAAGACGTCTCCTCTAGCAGGCACGCGGATAGCCCATTTAATTCCATCAGAAAAGGAAACCTCATACACGATATTAAAGAATCCCGTCTGTGGCGGAGTGGCAACAACGCATGAGGTTTCTGGAAGAAGGTCGGTGTAGAGCTTTCGACGAGTTGTGAGGGCTAGGTCTCGAAGATGCAGGGGGTTGATAGAGGCGATGATAGCGGAGAATTCCTCGTCTCCTTCCTCCTCCGACTCTTCGTTAAGAGTGTGCACCAATTGTTGCTTAAGCATTGGGTCTAGGGTCGAGGATCAGATCTCCAGACGATTTGATAAGTAATGGATCAAACCTCCATCTTCACTTTCAATCGGGGCATTGTCATCCACTGGGTTAATATTCGCCACGCAGGTTGTAACCATCGCGAGATGAAGGTATGGGCTTCGGGAACACGTGAGGACCAATGTGGTCAGTCACGTGTGACGATCTTTTTTTTTTTTTAAATACATTTATATACCACGTGGCATAACTAAGATACATAGCGGTTCCATAGCATCGTATAGAGCATAGCTACTATAGTATCTACGGGAGAATGAAGAGGAAGCAGGCTGGATGCGTCGGAGCGAGTGGTGGTTGGCAGGATGGTGGAATAAAGAGAGGTGATTGCACTGAACTTGCCCAGTGAACAGCACATGCCATTTGGGCCGAAGCCCCAGGAAGAACCCGAGATCCTGCTAACAGGCGTCGACGACGGCTGCAGGCACACCGAAGTCTTGCATTGCTAGTGCATAAGTGAATACTGGAGTTGGGGGTGGGTAGGAAGAAAAGACCACTGCCAGGCTGTGGTCATGGTTTAGGAGGTGCCAGTAACAGTCCACAGGCTACACTGGTGTGCAGCTGAAGGCTGCCAACTTTGACAGAGCAGTGAATTCAGAGGCTCCCCAAGCCTGTTCACTGTCATCTGCCTCTCTGTCCTTTTACCACGAGCATGGGGGACCCAACCCCAGAGGCAGGTGGTGGTCACAGAACAAGAGAGCCTTGTCACGTGTGATGATCTTTGTGTTAGAATATGATAACGTGATTAATCGTAATCTCATATCTCGTCTTGTGACTGTATAGGTTCCGGCCGGTTCACACATGTGATTGATATATTTAATTAGAGTTCACTAGATCCGTAGCATGCCATAGTGCACAGACCAGTGCACAGACCATGTATACTAGTATATAGTTAGTTCAGATGAGGAGTAGATCCCTCATCTGAAAGCCTAGCAATATCACCGGCTTAGCATCTACCCACTCTACTCTTAGTGGCTATGCTCCAACAGTAGAGAGTCCTTGTACTGTGAAACTTAGGCTAGCAGATTTTAACACTTTGTCTCTGTTCGTATTAGGTGAGCAGACCCCCAGTGGAAGTGAATCCAGCTCCACTGCACAAAGCATGCTGATGGGGACATGAGCAAGCCCCAACAGCATGCCAAACTAGTAGTAAATACATGAAAATTCAATCTAAACTGTGTACAAGTTTTAGGGCAATAAAGGAGCAGGAAAGGGTGGGATGGTGGGAAAAAGAAAACTACTCAAGGCAAGGCTGAGCAATACCTTGAGGGCCAGCCACTCAGACAATGGTGGCAAGAGACAAAGGCGACAGGAAAAGGTTCCACTGTAGTGGAGTTTAAATGGGGAAAACATTCCCATTAAAACGACTGCGGTCTAATTTATCAGTCCATTCCAGTAAGCTATCATATCATCATCAGATATTGTTGTAACTTGTGCTAGCGCATGCTTCAGAACAACAGAATGATCGAGATATCCATGTGATTAATAACTCCCTTTTGTCAACCACGCCTCACAATGTTTTCTTTCTTTTGTTCAATCTTCCTTTGTTCAGAATTCCCACACCTACCCAGCATAGGATACAAGGACACCCGAAATACGATACAAGAAACCTTACTTGAATCCACGTTCATATTGACTGAGTCTTCTCATTGGTAATAGGTTATGGGGCCTTACCACACTAAACCTCTGACCACTCAAACTGAACTTCTGACCTGAACAGAATTCTTTTGACCACCAAACTCTTTTCTGACTCAAACCCAAACTGAACTGCCACCACACCTTGTTGAAAACTGTGTGTTGCACTGAACCTTGAACTGAAATTATTGTTGACCCCCTGAACTGAAGTTAATTTTGAAATTGAACAAGTCTACACAACCTGCACTTTTCAACTGTCTCCTGACAAATGCTTCAATAGGAATTGATAGTATTCTAAGAAACAATTCTCTCTGCTGCAAATGCCTATGGTATACTTGGTGTAAGGGGAATATGTATAATCCTCTCTATGTTTTCTCCCTTCAGCCTGGGACATTTAATATTTTCTTTGAAATTTTTCTATATTATATTCTATATATTTTGACTAAGATATTCCTTGAATATCTCTACATGTAGTTGTTACAATTATCTCAATGTTCCAATATTCCAATGCAATTCCCACCTCTAGAAACCTATCAATTCCTGGACATTCCAAACCTCATCCTTGTTCTATATTGGTAACTTACCTATTGGCAAGTATTCATTTGTTTGCTTATTATGTTCCCAATTTGGAACTCCTATCCTAATCTGCCTTATTATGATCTCAATTTATAGTATAATTACCATCCAGCGTCGACTATTACGGACTAGACAGTGAAGAGCTGAGTGGTTGGGTAGAGGAAGAGCGTTAGCTCTCCGTGTGTGCGTGGGAAGACTTGCCGCTCGGGAGGGCGGGTAATCATAATGCATTAACAGCTCTCATTACTGTATAATCCACTAACTACGGTAAATATATCACATTGAAATATTGATACTTGATTACTGCCGCTGTCTAAAGAAAGGGCTAGGGTGGGTGGGTGGGTAAATTAATTGTGTAGATATGTAGAGATAAGGATCAGAAGTCAGTGATGAGAAAACAGAAAGGACTGAGGATCGACAGCGACATCATACGAAAACACAAGGCGTGTGAGTCCTACATATGCTCAGCTGGACGTTGAGTGCCGAACTACTCCCGGCATGCCAGGGATCGTGCGGCACTCGACACTATCCAGTGTCGACTATTATGGACTAGACAGTGAAGAGCTGAGTGGTTGGGTAGAGGAAGAGCATTAGCTCTCCACGTGTGTGTGGGAAGACTTGCCGCTCACCTGCAAAAGGCCTGCCTACTACCATGGCAAGACTACGCCACTCACCCAACCTAGGCAGCCGCATTTCTGGTGGACAGGTTCAATATGTGCCGTGATGCAATTTGCTTGAAGGCCCTTATGTATGTTTTGTATGCTACGGATTTCCATCTGCCCACTAGTCGTACTATCTCGGGATCAACTCCTTGTGCTAAGAAGAAGGAGGCACCACCAATGCGGAAAGAGTGGCCAAAGGTTGTTCCCCATCCACAAGCCTGGAGGACTGAATTAATCCGGTGGAGTGCTGCCTTTTTAACTATTGGTCTGACCTCTCCCTTGTCGTCTCGCCAGCAAAATAAAGGATCATCTGGCCCTGCTGGGACAACCTTGGCTAAATTGATCAAGGCATCAATTGGGCAGACTCCCTGTTGGTCCGTTATAAATACTGCCTGAATCTCTCCGACTTTGGCTGTCTTCGTGGATGGCAGGTCTAAACGTGCGTAGCGTTTTCCATCGTTGTCACGACTAATTAGAACATCCTTTCGTTTTAGGTGTTTGGTGGTGTCAAAGTGCAGTCTGGATGTCACGGTAACCTCACCAAAACACATTAGTCCCCAGAAGGTGCATGAAGCCACTGCTCAAATGCATGCGTCAAATGCGTCGCTCAGGTCCAGGATTGACTTCAGTGTGAATAACATCCTCAATTGTACTGGGGGTCGTGGGGGTCGTTTTCGTGCCGTGCCTTGTACCAGCCTTGTGCTATATGCCATGCCCTGATTGATGAAAGGTATTTCCTTGTCACACTGATGGAGATTGTCTCGAATCTGGTTCCAGCAGCCAAGCCATCTCTGAGAAATGATGGGTCTGCAGCTGCCCAGAGAGCAAAGGAATGGATCACTGGGAAGGACACCGGTAGTCTGTCCACTTCTGCAATCGAGAAGATGTCACAGAAGATGTGAAATTTTCATAGGCCAGCGCCGTAGGCTTTGGGTTCCTTTAAAGAGGCCTCTGACACGATCGTTGCGATTAATTGGAGGACTGGGTGCTGTATAGTAGCTGGTGGGGGTGTGTTGATGCCTATCCACTTGAACAGCCTCTCTGCTACTTTGCATGGAGGTCTCAGTGGGGATGGGGCTAGGTGCCCGTGATTAGATGATGATATATTCGATGCTCGGGTAAATGGTGCTGGTAGCAATGCTGGTGCTACGATGATTGGATCCGATGATGCAAATGGATGGGAATATCCATCTCGGTGTGGGTGTTTGCCCTCGGGAAACCCCTGAGAAATTCGGTGATGTGTCCTCGTGAGAGGGCATCCGAAACGTTGTCTCTTGAGGGTATGTAAATGGCTTTCAAATGTATTCGGTGGGTGGCTAGTAGGCGGTAAATCTCTTTTAGGACCTTGTTTGTCTCCTTGCTGCGGGAACGACCCTTGTTTATAACGGCGACTACCCCACTGTTGTCGGAGCGCACCAAGAACGTTGAATGAGAAGGGAGTTGATGGCACAGCAAGCCATTCTGCAGTGCCAATCTCAGGCCCAGCTCTACTGCTACTGCTTCTGCCCACCCAATATCGCATTCACAGCGAGGGCCGACTTTGAAACTGGGAGCCCATTTCCAGGTGGCCCAATGGCAGTCGACGATGACGCCTATCCCGTAGGATGAGCTGGCATCTCCCCACCAGCCGATGTCTACTACATCGGGTGATGGAATTGGGAGTTCGTTTGGCAGATGCCAGAGTATGTACTGGATCCAGGAGAGATCCGCTCGTACTGATGGGGTTGGCAGTAGGTGTGCTCTGCAAGAATGAAAACCGCTTGCGAATGCCGTGATGGACCGGAGAAAGGGCCTGATCCATGGGAAGATGGCTGACAAGTGCACCAACTTCCCATGTAGCTTCTCCGCCTTGTTTGCTGAGAACTGTGTGCCATCTGCCATCCACTGTGCGATCAAGGTGAGGGTTGCATGTAGTTTCTCTGGTGGCACAGGAACTGTCTTGGAGTTCAAGTCCCATAGGAAGCCGATGTACTTCTGCACTGTTGCAAATGGTCGTGTTTTGCTTCTGCTCCATGGGACCCTGAATTGGGCAGACAAGGTGATGAAGTCCTCTTCTGTCCAAATCTGACCTGGAAGGTGAATGGCTAGGAAGTCGTCCACCCATTTGAGTAGCTGTCCGAAGCCTGCCTTCCGATACAGCGCTATCAGCATATCTGCAATGCTGCCAAAAACTCCAGCGCTGGAGGCCAGACCAAATGCTACTGCTCGGTCGACGTATACCAAGTTGTCCCACGAAATGCAGCAAGCGTTCTGTTGATCTGGTCTTATGGGGGTCACTCTGTATGCAGCAGAGATGTCGAATGTGCCCACTACGCAGCCATCCGGTAAGGATAAGATTAGTGCTGCGGCATCCGCAAAGGTGCCCCACTCTGTGGGGAAGTTGTCTGAATTTATTCCACTGTTTATGGAAGGGTATTCTGGGTCTCCCTGGGGAAAGGAAAGGTCTTGGATTAGGCGGTAAGTGTTGGAGTTTGGTTTTGGGATGAGGCCCAGTGGGAAGGTCTGAAATGGGCCAATGATCTGCTCTAGCTCCACTGGGGTGAAGCCCCGAGAGTAGCGTCCAGCCCCTTGTTCGCTCGCTATGTACTTGTATATAAAGTCCGTGTCTAATGAAGAGGATTTGTGATTTTCGAAAAATGACAGTGTGCGATATGCAGTCCTTTACCCCAATATCGAAGCCGTTGATTAAACCTGAGATAACGTATTCCCACCTGTCGAGTATACCATATTTACTTAATGTACATGCCGCTTCAATTGGATCAAGCGGCATCGTGACCCTTCTTGGGTCAGAGATGCTTGCAGGCTGCTGCTCCGTGGTCTTGCTCGAAGCAGATGCTGCACATGTGTGCATTGGTGCAGGTGTCACCCCACCGGCACTGTGATCCTGTTGCCCACTTGAAACAAAACTGCTTTCCATCAGGGGATGCCAAGGTGTGCTTGTTTTTGGCATCCCGGGCAATTGGGGCAGCATTCTTCCCTGCTGATGTGAGTTTTGCTGTGCAGTCAGCTGGAAAGTGCCCCTGTGTCCCACACCGAAAGCAATGTGAACATTCCCCATCTGTGCGAGGCCTCTTTCGAGGAGAAGTGGAGAGGGACGGTGGCCCAGCTGGCCCAAGGCGTTTCACTGGGGAGACTGAGGTGGTGCCAGATCTTGATGCCTGCAGTGCTGCCCATGTCGAGATGATTGTCAGGGCATTGGTGTCCAGGCAGCTCAAGTCGTGGGTCGGGTTGCGGGCAGCTGCTTCATGCTGTTTCACATCGTATTCCATGGCCACTTCCCAGCTATGGGATTTCGCAATGGTTGTCACAACTGCATGGTGGGCCAAAAGCGCATCAGCTCTGGTGTCACCCCTGTGAATCCTAGTACGGTCGACCGCTGCTGCTGCTGCTGAGAGCCAGTCAATGATGGAGATGTTCTTCTCATTATCACGGTCCAGCCCTTTGGCCACAATGTTGCCTGAAGGCGAGAAGGTGAATTCTTCCAAGCCTCTCTCTGCCTTCCGCCGCGCCTCCGTAGTGAGGGCTGTATAAGGGACGTAGTGTAGGTTCCTGAAGGCTTCCTCTACCTTCCGAGGAATGGCTGTGAATGGATACAATAAAAATGAGCTGGTTGGCCCCTGACACAAGGTATAATAATGAATAGAAGGTGCAGCAAGCAACAGAAAGGGGGGGGGGGGGGGGATTGCACTGTATGACTGGCCCAGAGCCTGGCATCCATTGGACTGCCATGGGACTCTGCAGGCCAGCCACATGACGGCTTAACTCATGCTCCTCCCAGGTGCCAGCGGCTCCCTGTAATGGACTGTCTGTAATGGGGCGCCGGCCTACAGGCTGGCCCCTGAGCTGTCTGAATGGTGCTGCACACTGAGAATGCTGCGGCTGTGTCCAATTGGGCCAAAGAGAGAGATAGATGGACTCACAGATCTCTAAGGCATTGGCCTTGAATCCTGGAATTATATCAGGGACCGCTGCCTTCTTGGTGGTCCTAGTGTCACCAGCCATGGAGGCCTGTATGTTGACCAGCTGGATCATATCCGGGTCAGTGAATAATCTCATCACACCTGGTGAGATGTCTGAAAGGACCCTGTTGCCATGGACATCTGGTCTGCCTTGAGCCAACAGGAGGTCTTGTCGTGCAGCCAATTGCGCAATCTGAGCCTCTAGTTGATCGATCTCGTGAGGGGGGGAGGACTGGTGATCTCCCTGATTGTTGCTGGTGGCCTCCAGATGTGGGATGACCAGGGAATGTGGGATACCAGCTGTCACAGAAAGAGGAGGTTCTGGTCCTACTTCGGGGTGGGGCGGGTGCCCTTCAGGGTTCAGGTTGATACCCAAGTGGGCGAACACACCTTGAGGTAGGGATCCAGATGTCATCGAGTGAGCTTTAAAAATTAATTGTGTAGATATGTAGAGATAAGGATCAGAAGTCAGTGATGAGAAAACAGAAAGGACTGAGGATCGACAGCGACATCGTACGAGAACACAAGGTGTGCGAGTCCTACATATGCTCAGCTGGACGTTGAGTGCCGAACTACTCCCACCATGCCAGGGATCATGCGGCACTCGACACTAGAAATTCTAGATTAGTTTCCGCACATTGTACTTACACCTTAGATCTGATATCAACTTAGTTGGCCTATTCCTCTTCTCTTTCTGCATGCTCAATATTTGGAACTCTTCAAAACTCCAATTATCCATAAGCTTCTTGGCATTTATCAGCACACTGATATTAAAGACACATGAGCATTTGCATAGGGGTGTAGCACATAAGCTAAAGCCAGGTCCTGACCCTATCTGGAAGTATCCAAGTTCCTGGTTAATTTCTGATAGTTCCCAGAACAGGTTCCTGACACAGCACTTAACAGTATATCAGATCTCACACTTACAATTTATTCATCATCCCAAATGTAAAACTACCAAAGGACCATCTCAACTTCAATCCCCTTTGCAACTCTATACCCCCCAGCCTGACACTCTATCTCAGCCCATTCTAACAGTGGTTTCATTGAAGTTTCCAATGATCCTGAGGATCCTGAGGATAATAAGGAAGACCCAGATTCTCCCATCAAACCCTTAGAACAACCCACCAAAGATGTGGCAATGCTACTCTTTAAGTCTTTCAGAAATATCTCAGAATATCTGAATGCAGCCAATGACAACCTCAAAGACAGAGAGCCATCTCACACAAAGGTCAAAGAACCTGAACCATTTTCCAGCAATGATCTGAAGAAATTGAAGGAATTCCTCCTTCAATGCATTTTTAGTTTCCATGACAGACCCTCTGCATTCAAAACCAACAGTCAAAATGTCAATTTTGTGCTTTCTTATCTCAAAGATACCACACAGGATTGGTTCAAACCCAGACTTTCCAGATTATCTATTGAGATATGAGCATTGAAGGTATAGGCACTGGAACGAGTGGAGCCATGCATATGATACAATAGGTGATGCAGTTTATTATGATGTATCAATCCACTTAATGGATAAACTCTATCCACCTGTATGATATATGTATATATACAAGAATTAGCATAAGAAATAACAATTATTCACACTCATTAAATCTTCAGGTTATGGTCCCCGGCCCTTCTTATCAGTAAAAGCACTTTGAATCGCTCAGGATTATTATCATGACTACCTTGCAGAAGATCAAGGATTACAAGTCGAGTACTGGAAGCACATACCAAGTCTTTCTGAGGCTACACAAAGACAACTATTTTACATGGAGTGCAAGTATGAAGACTGTACTCATATCCTTGAACCAGTGGAAAGTCGTAACTGGAGAATTGGCAGATCCCATATGTGCTAAATTGGATGCCCTGATGAAAGATGAATTGGAAATCGAAGAAGCCTGGGTGCTTCAAAAGAAGAGGGCATATAGCAAAATAATGTTGTGCATAGAAGATGAACCAAGGGTAGCTATTATGACCAATGATAATCCTGCTGACACTTGGAATAAACTAAAAAATACTTATGGAACACGTCTTGCTTACAGCTGGGAAACATTACTCTCCGAACCTGTACGTATGAGGTACAATGGAACTGGAATAATCAAGTATAAGGCCCAAATGGATTCTATCTGAATCAAATTGTTAGAAGCAGGACATAGCATTGTGAACCCTGATTACCTCAGTCTTTTCATGAGCACACTCCTGGAAGACTTTGATATCATGTCGACAACAACTGACTATGACAAGGACACTGTTGAAGAAATCGTCAACAAGCTTCAACAAATTGAAATATGAAAATAAATATGTCCCGGTTTTGCAGACGGTTCTGCATTTCATGCTCAAAGTGATACAAACCAGTCCTGGGGATGATTCCAATGCAGATGTGGGAACCTGGGATGAGGCAGGCCAAATAATAGAAGTTCACAAGGATGCTACGAGTGTGGAGATTTGTCCCATTGGGTGTGAAATTGTCTGAAAAGGAAAAAGAAGAATCTTCAGCAATCAGGAGGACAATAAAAGCAGGATAAAGGGCTGGCAAATGCACCTGATAACCCATCAACCTCAGTTTTGAGCCAAGGGATGTTTACAGCAGTGGATTCAGTATTTTTTATGGGTAAAGACATGACTCAACACAAATATTTCCTGGATTCTGCATCATCAGGACATTATGTGCCAAATATCCAGGAATTACACAATTTTATGGCATATAATGTGCCAAAGAAGATTCAAACAGTGAATGGTGGTTACATTTACGCTAAGGGTGTCAGAACATTGAAATTGAATGTGTTGAGTTTTGGACTGGAATTCATAGGTGAACTTCCGAACATCGAATGGACACCTGAAGCCAAGGTGTGATTGCTGAATCCTGCACAGCTCTTTAAGGATGGCTATCAAGTTGATCTGAATATAAACGGTTCAAGAATTATTGACACGAATGGACAAACCTTAGGTGAAGCTGTCGAGAGAGGGAATGTGTACCTGTTCCAATTCAGGACAATTCCAGCCTCATCATCAATATGTGGATATACAAATTTATCAGAAGGCAAATTACAAGAAAACTTGGACAACATACCTGTAGCGTATTCTACGAAATCGCCAAGCAACTTGATGTTATGGCATCAGCGATTGGGCCATCTACACACAGCTGCCATCCGAAATCTGGCACAGCATTTCACATCTGGAATAGAAATCAATTATTATGAAGAATTCAAAGCAGACTGTATTGCTTGAATTGAAGAAAACAACATCAAATTCCATTTAAAACTGGCTGAACTCGAGCGATGCGACTTGGAGAACTCCTTCACATGGATTTGGCCAGACCGATGGAGACAATAAGCTTTGATAAGAAACATTATTTCATAATAATCATTGACGATTACTCATGCACTGTATGGATTGAAATGTTAGCAAGAAAATTGGAGGCTATTCAGAAAATATGAAAATACATACAGAAACTCAAGATGCAGTTTGATGCGAAAGTCCAAGGTGCAATGACAGACAACAGGACCAAATTCATCAATTTAGAAATCAAGAGATATTTATCATCCAAGGGAATATCATTGTTCACATCAGTTCTTTATACACCTCAGCAAAATGGAATCATGGAAAGAGGTATACACACAATTTCAGAGGGGGGTCAATTGATGTTGTATTCATTGAAATTGTTCAAATTCCTTTGGTCAATAGCTGTCAAGATGATGGTGTACCTGAAAAACTGAAGTCCAACTTGAACAAACAATGGAAACATGCCAATCGAACATGTTACCAGAGAGAGGCCAGATCTATCCCATTTACATATTTTTGGCAGTCCAGTTAGTGTCGCTATCCCCACACAAAAATGGCAGAAATTGGACTCCATTCTAAAATGAGCTATATGGTCAGATATGAACCATACTCCACCAGTTACTTAGTATGGTATCCTGGGTCTAGATGTATTGAAAAGGTATGAGATGCGATATTCCATGAAAATGCAATGACATTGTCATTACCAGTCCTGTATGGAGATGAAGGGCAATTTAGGAATATTGCAGATACAAAGAAAAATAATGAACCTCAATTAAAGGTGATGCCAAATGAGCCACAGCCTAGGTTCATGATATGAATTCCTCCATGCCCAAGACCCACTGATAAAAAAGGAAAAGAAATCAATAAATCATCGGACCCATCACAGCTAGTTTCGAATGTACCTGATATCCCACATGGAATGACATGATCTGGACATACATGTACAAGAGAAATAGCTGGAAGTGCAATATTAGCAGATGAGGACAAATCTGGACATGATGATGGACTTATTATGTATTCCACCATAGGAAGTAATCTGATGATCCAAGAGGCACTTAATATGCCAGGAGAGGAAGGAGCCACCTGGAAGAAGGCATGACAAATGGAATGGCAGAATATGTTGGATCACAAAGTGTTTGGACCACCCAAAGAACCACCACCTGGAATGTGAATGTTGAAGACAGGAAGTGTATGTCATCAAACGTACAAAAACGGTGAACTGGTGAAGTGAAAGGTTCAGATTGTCGTCAAGGGTTTTAGTCAGATTCCCAGTCTGCACTTTAATGAAACCTATGCACCAGTTATGAAGTGGGAAACATTCCGAATTTTACTAGCGCTTGGAGGAATAATGAATTCAGCTATCTGTCAATTCAATGTAAAATTGGCATACTTACTGTACATGGGACAATGAAGGAGAAAGTTTGGGTTCAACAGCCAGAAGGATTTGAAGAACCTGGAAAGGAGTACCTAGTATTGCTATTATTGAAGGCCCTGTATGGCACAAAACAAGGAAGCAATGAGTGGAGAAAAACATTATACAATTTTATGGTTAAGGAACTTACCTGGTACTGTTCTGACTTCGATAGTGCAGCATTCTTCAAAACATGGGATGATGGAAGTTGGGCCGTGGTTGCCTTTTAGGTGGATGATGCAACAGCTGTTGGTGACAAAAGAACAACTCTTAGATCTCAAAAAGGCATTTAGCAAATGATTTGGAATTTCGAGCGAAGGAGATGCTCACTGGATCTTGGGAACAAGTATTTGTCAGGACACTAATTTGAAGTGAGTATTTATATCACAAAAGGAATACATCGAAAACATGGCGAAGAAATTTAATGTACAGAATTCAAGACCAGTTTGGTCCCCTATTGCACTAGGAATCGACTTTCAATCTATTACACATCTGGAAACAGAAGAAGAAAGTGAGGAAATGGTGAAACTCCCATATCACGAAATCATAGGAAGCTTAATGTTCACTGCCATGGTATCACATCCCAATATTGCGTATTCTGTGAACAAACTATCACAATATTCATCAAACCCAGCGAGAGCACATTGGAACTTAGTGAAACGAGTCCTCCAATACTTATATACCACCTGAGATCATGATCTTCGTTTAGGAGGAGGAGCACTTTGTTTACATGTGTACTCGGACGTGGATTTTTCTGGAAATACAAAAGACAGGAAGTCAACTGGAGGATATGTCGTATTCTAGGATCAGGGGCCGTATCTTGGTCTTCAAGGAAACAGTCAACAGTAGCCCTGTCTTCAATGGAAGCTGAATACATCGCTTTATCTGAAGCAGCATGTGAAGTTATGTGGACGAGACATTTTTTGGAGGAGTTGGATATTATTTATGAAGAACTGACAGTGATTTTTGAGGACAATCAAGGGATGATCGTGTTTGCTCATAATTGACATGCTCTACGAAGAATGAAACATATTGAAGTCAAATATCATTTTATTCAACACTTAATTGAGAACAGGACAATCCAACTTATCTATTGACACACAAAGGAAATGATTGCAGATATTTTGACAAAATCACTACCACTGTCGACTCATTCTTACCATACATGCTGACTGGGTATTGGTACTTCAACACTCGAGGAGGAGTATTGAGATACAAGTGTTGAAGGTATAGGCACCGGAACAAGTGGAGCTGCACATATGATACAATAGGTGACGTGGTTTATGATGTGGCTTATGATGTATTGATACACTTAGTGGATAAACTTTATCCACCTGTACAATATATATATACAAGAATTAGTGTAATGAATAACAATTATTCACACTTGTTAAATCTTCATTATCCCACCAGACATCTGCTTGGCTTGACAACTGGGACACATTTGTTGAAGAACTGGAAACTAACTTTAGACCCTATGATCAATCTGGTGATGCAGAAAATGAACTTATGATACTCAAGATGAAAGACAATCAACAAGTTTCCAATAATCTCATTAAGTTCAATACCCTTGCTGTGTGCTGTGGTTGGGATGATTCTACCCCTCAGACACCATTTGTATATCACTAGAGGCACCCCAAGATTTTTGGAGATGGAAAATCTGCAGAAAATCTTGCCATTTGGCTACATTTTCTAAGCATTTTTTGAACTGAAAAACTGTTTGAAATTTTTAAGTTTTATTAGGTTTTTCTGAGGCCAAAAATTGTATCTGAAAACCCTAAAAGTTTGCATCCAGAAATTCTGAGGAAACATTGTTGGAAATGGCTTATTTTTTATGGATTTTCTGAATAAGAAAACTTGTAAACAATCCTGTATTTTGTTAGGGTTTTTCCACCCAACAAAATCCTATGAAAAACTGTAATAATATGCCTAGAGAAACCAATTGAAAACCATTTCTACTCAATTTTGCCCCTCAGGGAATTGAGTGAGAACTGTGATTTTCTACCTGAAAAAATCTTGAATGTTTTGTCAAGGGGAAAACCATAATGAACTTTACAATATATTTTTGTGTGAAATCATTGAATAAGTATATATTTCAGCAAAGTTTTCCTTGGTCAATTCACAAATATTCAAAAGGCTACAGTGTGATTCATTGGGATTTGCAATTGTCTGGAAGGATTCAGTGAAAATTGCAGCAATTTACAATTATTGAGTACAATTCAATATGATTCACAAATATTTGAGATACAATGCAATTCACTGTGGTTTGTAATTGTTTGGCAAGATTAGTACAAATCACTGTGATTTATAGTATAAGTTAGTAAATACACTGCAGAGCAGACAATTGGCCACTTCAATCATGCTCATATTCCACCAGCCACCACTGTCAACTCTTTGCAACTCTTAGAGTTTAAGGTGGATGGGCCCACTGTGGGTGACAGTATATTTCATATACAGTGAGGGACAAAACCCTTCCAATGATTTTTAGTTATGCAAAGATTCTTGAATAACTCAAGAACCACTGTAAATACAGACCTGAAATTTGGTGGTTGGTTAGGTCTATATGTTGTCTATATGCCCTTAAAATATTATGACATATGCATTACATAGTATTTCCCACACTATAAATAAAATAATAACAAAATCACATTGGAAGGGTTTTGTTTAATCATGTGACCTATCAAAATTAGATATATATATATAGCTGTTCACTTTCAACAACATTCCCACAACTCAACATTCTACACCATGAAAGCTGTTGCTCCTGCTCAGGTTAGCCACATTCTCACTTTGCTCAATCAGGGCAAGTCTGCTTCTCAGATCTCTGTAATCACTGGCAGAGGTCTGTCTACTATATTCAGAATTCACTTTACCCATTGCCCATCACTTTCCAAAGCACCTGGTGGCTGTCCATGCAAGCTTTCTCCCTCAGATATTCATTATTCCATCCAACAAATCACTTCTCAGAAGGCAGAACATGCTGCTGAGGTCACCAAAATCCTTCAAAATATGACTGGAGAGTCCATTTCATAGAGCACTCAAGAAGCTGGAATGAGGGCTGTGGTGAAGAGAAAAAGGCCTTTACTCACTAAGAGGCATAGGAAGGCAAGGATGGACTTTGCTCTGGCACACAAGGACTGGACTGTGGATGATTGGAAGAGGGTTGTTTGGTCAGATAGATGAGACAAAAATCAATCATTTGTGGTCAGATGGGAGGAAGTGGGTGTGGAAAAGGGCAGGAGAGGGGCTCAGTGATAGGCTGGTTGAGGATACAGTCAAGTTTGGAGGAGGAAATCTGATGTTGTGGGGCTGTATGTTAGGGAAGGACCAGGATATTCCACCAAGATTGATAGAAGGGTGGATGCTGACCTTTATGTTAGCATTCTGGAAGATGAACTTCAAGCAACCATGGAGTATTTGTTGAATGAGTAATGGTTGACCTGGATATATTAATATCTTACTGATGACTAATCATCTCAGTAGTAACTGGTTCTTAATAGAACTACTCTTAATGGCCTGATAGCTCAGGGGTTAAGAGCACTAGACATGTAATCCAAACTTAGTGGTCGCTGGTTCAAATCCAGCTCAGGTCAATATTTTCACCCTGCTTATGTAATTCTTACAGTATTATGGCAAGAACACAGAAGATGTGGTCTTTCAGCAAGACAATGACCCCAAACACAAGAGCAAGAAGGCCACCAATTGGTTTAAAGACAATGGATTTGTGGTCATGGTATGGCCACCTCAGTCTGCTGGCCATAATCCGATTGAACACCTCTGGTATTACCTCAAAAAGAGGCTGGGAGAGTATGAAGTGGCACCCAAGAGTATCCATGAGTTGTGGGAGAGGGTTCAGACAGAGTGGGAGAAGATCCCTGCCTCTACTTTTCAGAACTTGATAGAGAGTATGTCTAGAAGGGTTGAGGCTGTTTTGAAGGCCAAGGGAGGCTATACCAAGTACTAGATTGTTTGATTTGTGTTCTTTTTATACCAGGGACAAAACCCTTCCAATGTGATTTTGTAATTATTTTATTTATAGCATGGGAAACACTAATGCTTATGTCATAATATTTTAGGGGCATATAGATAACATATACACCTAACCAAACACCAAATTCCCAGTCAGTATCTACAGTGGTTCTTGAGTTATTCAAGAATCTTTGCACAACTAAAAATCATTGGAAGGGTTTTGTCCCTCACTGTATATATAATATTCATCCTTCCTTCCATAACATCTAATTGGCATCATCCCACATATACTCCTTGTTCTTGATATCTTAAGCACACTCCCATGACCATTAACTGAACCTCTGCATGCAAACCCCTGCTGCTCATCACAGCCTTTGGCGCTACTTCCTTGCTATGCCATCAAATTGTTAGACTGAACAGGAGAAAGAGAACATAAATTATGGTACAAGTTGATGCACAATGCTGCCACTCCTTGTGGACCAGTATCATGCAAGCTCACTGTTACAACATCATTGTCAAACTCCAGCTTGTGATCAAAACAATTCAAGGGCTCTCTAGTTAATGTAAGCTCACTAGCATTCAGGTTATAATCTTGTTGGCTTGCCAAGGAAGCAGTATCCAGTAACCTGAGTTCAGGGTCCACAATTACACATATGTACTGTCACACTTATGTACACTAGTGGGCATAACTAAAAACTCAGACACTTTTACCCTGTAACCATGACTTGCCCAGACACCCTTTTAAGTGTCCTGCAAGTTGTGACTGGGGTATCATCCCAGGCCTCTTGAAAAGCTTTCAACTAGAACTTGCAACAACCTTCTAGCTTCATACTGTATAGTCGAAGCCCAAACTATCATCCACAACTACTCACACCTCACATTACTTGTATCAACATCTCTTTTAACTCATTACTTCATCAACCTACCCTTTGGAATCATACTGTAAGGTCAATTCCATTCTCCCATAGCCATATTAACTATCCTATGGCTACTAAAGTCACTTAACCCTACTCTACTATATATATTGTACTTCAATAGTCAATATGTTATCTTGCCATACCTAGACAGTCAATATTCTTTGTATATAGAGCAGTCAGAACTTCCACCACTCTTCACACTCTGAAACTCCATAGACATATTTCCAGGAAGTTTCTGGAATATCCACTGGAAATTCCACCCCAAGATCCAGAACTTAACACCATGGAGGACTGAAAATGGAGACTTGATAATAGCAGAACAAAGGAAATTGGGAAAATGGAACAGGAGATAAAGACAAAGAATACAAAACAACAGAAAAAAAGATAAATACTCTCAGGTGGCAAATGATGTGGTGAAGTGATACAAGGAATAATGGACTGACTTATGTTTTTCAGGTTTAGTGAATCTACAAATGTATATAATGTATATAATTCTGAATAATGTAAACTTTAATCACTTTAAAATAAGTCTCTGAATGAGAATAAATGGGAAGCTGGAATGTACAGAAGCCCTCAATATGACATGGTCACAGAAGGTAATACAAAAGTTATGGGATCAAGTATTTGAAAATGGTATTCCAAGATAGATATGACTCCTGATGTAGCATTTAAAGATATTATTATTGGTCCACCAGGTTGCAAAGTGACTGACAAAAGTTGTGAGGTGGTAGCATCATGGGGGCTTGCACCCCATGGGTCATAGCCTTGTAGCTTGTAATTGGGGATCATACTGCATGACAAAGTTGGTATGGAATGCTCTTGATAAAATAAACTGAAAGCCTGGGAATCACAGTATGAGAACTCTCTATATTGGTACTGAGAGTAGCTTAAGTAGAGTGGTGTAGAGACAAACCAGTAATATAACTAGGCTTCCAGTTGAGGTATCTACTCCTCAACTGGATGTTAACTTTTCAGCAAAAATATGACCAGACCTATAGAGGATGAGTGCAATACTGTCTGAGTGATATTGTTGGTTATAAATGCATGGGGGGTCACATGCGTAACTATGGGGATTATATACTAATAACAAGAGTGCTAATTAATGTGAGAATTATTGCCCCCAGTCACTATACGACTCCAGCTGCTCGCTTTACCTGAAAATCTAACACTGGACTAACTATATACTAGATTACATGGTCTGTGTACTGATATGTGCATAACATAGAACTAGAACACATGATCTATCTAATAATACTATCACAGAGGCCATGAACTGGTTGGATCCTATCAGTCACAAGATGAGATATGAAATCATGACTAATCATATGTTATCATATTCTAATAGCTCTACTGCACTTGGTGTGATCAGAAGCATGAAATTCATCAACCACAAAGTGGGTTTACACAAAATAACCAGGTTCACAAATAGGACAATATGGTGCCAATTGACATGCAAAATCATATACAATTATTTTAGAAGCAACTGGCCCAATGAGCATAGATTGCTGAGAAGACTTCATTGTGGCCCTCTGCCTTGGGCATAATATGAAAGCCTAGCCCAATTGAATGGGTGCACCAGAGAATCATCAGCCCTCCAGTTAAACCAGCCTTTTTGTATTGGCCATAATATTTTCCACATTCAGTCTCCTTCTTTATAATTTCTGCCTCTGTCATGCCATCCCTTGGTATCCCTGGATAAGATGGTTGCACCCAAATTGGTGGGCCACCATACCAGCTTCCAGAGACTCTCCAGTCCAGATGATTTGCTATATTTGTAGGAGGAGAGGGTGTGTGAAGTGAAAAGCTGCTATAAACCTGTTGAGCATGGTCAGAAAGCCACTGAGCATCCTTGAACAAGGGTTCTATAAACTGCTCCCCAGTGTATGACAATATAATGTTTCCCATTGCTGGACACCATAATTGTAAATGTGGTGGGAGGATCTTTTTCACAGCTAATTCCTGCAGAAGAGAAACTGCTGTGAGAGGAACAAGCTGAAATATTATATCTTCTGCAGCAATCTTCAATTTGTCAGTTCAGGGTATTTGTGTGAGAAAGCATGAAAGAAACCCACCAGGCATAATAGTTCCCTGACTGGAACAATTTTTTTAGAATCAGATAGCAAGATGTAGAATTTCAAAAATTCTGAAATAACAGGATATAACTCTTGTTGCTGGAATGTGAGATTCACAGATGCTGGGGGGATTTTGGCAGTTAGCTCCTTTACTACTTTGCAAACACTGGGATTTGGATTTGCCATCCTGGATGGCTTTAAATTAACTCCAGATACCTTTGGAGAATCCTTTGAAATCAAGCTTGGAGGATGAAGGCCAGAGATGCATTTGGTCACTGAATGTCCAATGCTGACCCCATCAGCAATAACAATATTTGGATGAGGTCCACATATTGGACATTTCATACCAGTCTAACTGCTGAAGATCTGTAAAGGCAAACCAGACATGGGTGAAGGTTTCTGTGGAACAGAGAGGGGTTGGAGAATCTGCAGAAAGATAAAGATGATGAGTTGCAAACACAAATGCATTGAAAGGATTCTCTGCTGTAGTAAAAGTGTTAGCATACTGATTAAGAAGCTCATGTGTAAATCCAAATGCATTATTCCAGTTGAACATTCCAAGATCTCCAAGGTCAGGCCCATAATATCTTTGATTGTGTTTACAGGTAATACTCTGTTGGAATTCAATTTTGCCAATATGTATATGCTCTCCATAGCCCAAATACAACAATTTCTTGGATTGTGGTTTCTCTTGGTAGATCTTCTGGTAAAATATTTCCACATTGGCATCTTGACATTGATTTCAATGGGAAATATTTAGGTGGGCTTTCAGGAAGCTGACATAGATAGTCAAGTTTGTCTTTAGGAAGTCATGCCCAATGGGACAGGAATTAGCAAATAAGATATAGGCTTTTCCACATAGTTAGGGACATGACAGATTGGTTCTCCTATTGATTTTTCTTTGACATCTTCTATCCCAGTTTCTGCTAAAATTAATTGGTGGGCTTCATTGATTATCCCTGCACTGTGAGCACATACCTGAGGTAGTGGTTTGTGATGACAAAAGCCCCTTGTAGTGCAGGAATGACAACACCATGAACCATCTCTTGTTAATGACACAAAGACCCACTTGCCACCAGTTTGTGCTTCACCAGATGAACTGTGGATTGAGAAAATAAAGCAGCCCTTCCCCCTTGTCTCAGCTACAAGCTATGCAGCAGGGTAAGGTGTATTGGACTCAGGCTCCATAGATAGAATGAAATTTATGTGCTGAGAGAGAATTGTTGTATGGATACAATTATTTCCTGCACAGTCACAGGATAATGAGGCTTCTGATCCAGAAATAGGCAAATATTGAACATGGAAGTATCTGTCAGTCTAAAAATTATTAATAAAACATTACACAGTGAAATGGAAGACCATACCTTTAGCATTTCAAGTTTTGGGTCCCAGTCTTGGAGAATAAAAGTTGAATGATCTAACCGGCTCGGCCCATCCTCTCCCAAGCAACACTCCCAATAAATAATATCCTGTTCTTGTAATTGAGAATTTTGGTTAATTTTCGAATTATTTTCTTCGCCATTTTTGAAGGAATTCAGTGCCACTGTGAAGATCTCCTGCTGTTCTCCCATATCCCCACTGAGTTCTGTTTCCCCCTCCTGCCCTACACCATTACCAATACTGTGGACTTTCCTTCATTGCTTGGATGTAGTATTACCATCCTGAATTACCCACTTTGATTTTGGAGGATTCCTCAAATTTATTTTTGCTTCTTTGGCTGTAGGCAAATCCTCACAGCCATTGCTGAGACCAATCACAGGGATATTGAAGGACAATAATAGAGATTCCTTTACAGAAGGGCCTGGAGACTGATCCACAACAGATATATCAAAGGATAGCATTTTTCCTGTATTCTTTTTCCTGCCATTTTGGCCTGTGGTGGTCATTTTCTTCAGGGTGGAAATATTGAGGAAAGATGGTAACAGGCTGTCACTGTGCCTCCTGTTTGTGAGGTACCATACACCCATATTTGGAGTTTGTAAATGGTTCCAAATAGGTCTTATTATACTCCCAGACTTGTAGTACAATTATTGGAACATCTATATAGTCTTCACTTACTCCTCAGTTTTAATCTTGACTTAGTTTCTTATCTCTTCTGTCTTTCTGTATGCTCAATTTCCAGAACTCTCCAGAACTCCAAGTATCTGTAAACACTCTGGCATATATCTGCCCTCTGAAATATGGACACCCAAGTGAGTACACAAGGGCACAGCACATAAGCTGAAGCCAAGTCTATCCCATACTCTGGTAATATTCTGATACTCCCCAGACTAATCCCTGGAAACTCCCAGACTAATTCTCTGGAACTCTGTGGACATCTCCTGTATTTCATCATATGATGCCTCAGTTATGGAGCCTTAACCAATTTTAAATCCTTTAAGGACATGATGAATGATTGATGAAGGGTATGTTTGCATAGTCTCTGCAGAGGGATCCACAAGTCTGTTGGATCTGGGATTCCTTTTGGTGTTTTGTAGCAGGCACTGCCATGCTGCACTGCCAGTTAGTGTTGTGAGGAAATTTCTCTTTTGGAGCAAAAATATTCTAATGTGCATGCTCGGAGTGTCAATAATAATAAAGGAATAACAAATATTGCACAGATTGGTGCAAAGAGAGAAATACCTCATTGCATGTCAGGTGTGTAGATGGTTTGATGTGTCAGGATCAGTTTCCCTGAAAAGTACACACTGTTTCCACTTGAATCTAGAGGGAGCCAGGAGGATGGAAAATACCAAACCATTATATCAGGAATCTGGCAATCTGGGTAAAAACTGACACACATAGTTATTGGCTATGTAACATGCACATCTTCAAATATTCCACAAAACTAACATTTTGGGTGTACCTCCCATATACACTACAATATTCTTTTGATGCCTTTAAGGATAGTTTGAACAATAATTGTGGACAATTGTGTAACCTGACCCTGACCCTGACAGTGTCTGTGACATTGCAATCATTATTACAGAGTGTGTGTCATGAATAATACACTAGTATTTATCTCAATATCTAACTCCTCATATGTGTAACAATATTCCTAAGTTGACATGAGTGTTGGCAATTGCAAGTGGTACACAATTTTGATTCCCATCTTTATCAGGGATTTGGGAATGTCTACACACATTATGTAGACTTGTTAAGAACTGGAAACTGACTGATGTCGGTGGCCGACAGGGACCGATCGGAAGGACTTGGCTTCAGCTTATGTGCTGCGCCCTCGCAAATATCCGTAGGTTGTCCTTAAATTTCGGGCGGGCGAAGACCAATCCTAGCGAGTACCTTTCGGCGTGATACCAATCGGAATCGAAGGACAAGTCGAGCGTCGGGCCAAGGGGTCGGGGCCGGAAGTGGGCGAGCGCACGCGAAGGCGGATGGGGGGATTCTGAGTATGAGACTGATACAGGCGTATGAGGGTATTCTGAGTCGATATTCTGATTGCCTAGTAACTACAACTACAGCGGGTTCATATACAAGTAACAGGCGTCTGGAAAATACTAATGGGGAGAAGGGCGGAACACGGTATTAACAATAAGCTTGACTAGGAACGGGAAGTTTATGATTAGTTCGGAGGCCGATGATAACCGAGAGCAGGATTACGATAAAAGGAAATAGTTCAAGGACTACAAATATAGATAGACATATGCGAAACATAAGATTGAACAGATCAACATAATAAAGGGGACGTATCAAAGTTTGACCAGACAATACGAGTTGTTTTGACGTGGGCGTAAACGGAGTTTGATCTTCGCAAAAACATTCATCAGCTTCGGGGCCGATGGTTTCCGAGAGGGTGACTTGTCATTGACAAGTGGTGATAACCTCGGGACCGATAGGGTTGCGACACGGTCGTAACAGTATCTCCCCTTTTGGCCGAAATCCCAAGGAGGCCGAAAATCTAGATCCCGTACGTAAAACTTGTCGGGTACGGCTGGGTGTGTCAAAACATCATGTGACTCGGCAAAAATTTGCATATAAAAGTTTGAGGGTTCCTGGCGCTTGAAATTTTACTTCTCTTCCTTTAACCACCATGACCATAGGCTTGGGGTCAAAGCCCTTCCCGGTTAGGTTAACAGTTGCGCCCATGTCGGTGCGGAGTGGTACGGCGAACGCGAAGGAGCGTCGGCGTATACTTGAGCAGAAGAAAAAGGCGCGTGAAGAGGAGGAGCGGAAGGAGAAGGAGGAGTTGGCGGCCATCGAGGCCGAGGAGAAGAAACAGGCAGCAGAGGAGGCCGCGCGCAAGCACTGGGAAGCAGTGCTTGCAAAGAACAAGCAGCAGGAGGCCGATCGGGCGTGAGAGGAGGCGGCGAAAAAGAAGCGGGAGGGAAAGGTAAGTCAGCTCTGGTGTCTTTTGCGAACCTTACTGACAATATTTGTTAGCGCAAGGCTGCAACGCCTTTGGAATCCGATGACGAAGAGGGAGAGGAGGATGAGGAGGATGCACCGGGGCCGTCGAGCCCCAAGGTGGGTTCGATTTCCTTAAAATAAGACTTCCTAAATAATTTTTTCTATAGAAACAAAAGCAGGCCCCCAAGGCGGGGCCCGAAAATGACCCCAAGTGCAATTGGTGCACGAAACGGGGTCGAACCTGTCATCCCTGGACCAATGGTCGGGGCCGCACTTGTCAAGAGTGCGCTGATCAGAAGCTTGGGTGTGTTTTCCCGGGGGCCGATGGTTCATTCCAGGAGCGACAGGCCGATGCTCTAGAAGAGCAAAACCACCTCATGCGGACCTACTTCTCGGAGACGAGTCGGTACCGATATGAGACGTTGCGACAACAAGGGCTCATAACTGAGCAATTGCGACTCTTGGGCGTCGGGCTGGAGAAACAGACCAGTGTTATTGAGTCTCTCGGTGGTCAACTTGAGCAGTATTTGGAAGTCTCGAGTTGCGGTGGGCATGAAATTGGGGTTTCGGAGAAGGTCGGTGGTGTGGTATCGGTGGCTGTCGGTGTGGAGGAGGGTTCGGAGGCCGGAGAGGAGGGAGAAGTTGTAGAGGGAGAAACTTAGATAGTGAAAATATATCGGTTTTTCTTTTAAACAAACAAATCATAGCGTGAAAACATAAGGCATAGTCGGAAAAAGGTCGGGTACCGTGTGATAGACTTATAAAAAATTGAGAGGACCGGGTTTGTTCAGATAAGCTTGGTGAAACCCTAAAACGATTTCCGAGGCATTACCGAGCTCTGTAGCTAGGATCCATGAAGTTTCTTCATCTGTACGTTCATAGCCAGCCCATTTGACCAAATAAAGTAATTTGCATGAGCGTCGGCGATTGTCGATTTTTGAGTCTAGGATTTCTGATATCTCAAATTCGGGTTCCCCATCAATAATCACGGGTGGAGGTGGTGGTTGTATGCGATCCGGTATACTGTTAGGAACACAAGGTTCTAACATAGATACATGAAATACCGGGTGCACTGCACGCATGTTGTCGGGGAGCCGAAGCGTCCATGAAAGCGTGCCGGCTTGTGCTATAACTTCAAAAGGACCTAAATATTTTTCAGAGAGCTTCTTAGAAGGTCTAGTAGTTCGGAAAAACTCGGCTTTAACGAATACTCGGTCCCCAATCTTGAAATCAGGAGGTGGAAGTCGGTTTTTATCCGCAGACCGTTGGTATCGTTCTTGAGCCATTGTGATAGTTTTATGAAGTTCTTGATGTAGCTCGTCAAGGTTTGTAACAAAGTCTTGAGCACGGGCGGATGCGAGATCGCGTTCCGGGTGGATTGCGATGTTGGGGTTGTAGCCTTTATTTGCGAAGAAAGGCGAAATGCCGGTAGTGGCATTTGGTGCGTTGTTATATGCGAATTCAGCTAGCGGTAGTAGTGATTTCCAATTGTCTTGTTGATAGTTGCAGTAGACACGGATGTATTGTTCCAAGGTCTGATTCATGCGTTCGGTTTGTCCATCGCCTTCCGGGTGATAGCCTGAAGTGAAATGTAGCTTCATGTCTAGTGCTTTTCCGAGTGACCTAAAGAAGTGAGAAACAAACTCGGATCCGCGATCGGATGTGACATGTGACGGAACGCCATGCTTGGAGAATACGTGGGTGACGAATAATTCAGCTAACTGTACAGATGTTATCGTGTCATATGTTGGAATGAAAATACTTTGCTTTGAGAGCTGATCCACAACAACTAGGATTGCTGTGTGACCTTCGGATGCCGGTAGGTGCTCGATAAAATCCATAGAAATCGAGTTCCAAGGTTTTTCCGGTATCGGTAATTGTTTGAGTAGGCCATATGGTTTGTGTCGCTGTGATTTAGAGCGTAAACACGTAGTACAGGATTTACAATAGTGCTTAACAAAATCTCGGATGCCAGGCCATGTATATTCTCTTCTAATGAGTGAGAGGGTCTTATTGAGGCCGAAATGTCCTGAGATTGGGTGGTCGTGCTTATGTTGTAGGATTCGCAGCCGAAGGGTGTTGGAATCTGGTACATAAATGCGATTGTCAAATCTAATGAAACCTTGTGAGTCCAATGACCATCAGGGTTGATCGGGGTCGGACGGGTTATCGAGGTGTGCTTTGGTGACTGGGTCTAATGGAATTGCCGATAGTATATCTTGATGTAACTTTTCGGTATCCATAAGGATAACACTTCGCAAGACTGGATGAATGAGGTAAGTGGCTCGGATAGACGCGGACAGTTGTTCCGATGAAAACATAGGTTTGAAATTATGCGGGTTAACTGTGGCGTAGTCGCTACTCCCCTCTTTAAGATAGACGTCCCATCGTCTAGTCATAGCGTCGGGTTTTCCACCAAGGCGGCTGGGGCGGAAACAAATTACCATGTTGAAAGCAGAGAGGTATTCGGACCATCGAGCTTGTCGACGGGTGAGAAGTTTTGTGGTTGAAAAGTAAACTAAATTTTTGTGGTCTGTAATAACATCTACCGGATGGGCTGATCCTTCCAAATAATGTCGCCATGTCTTGAAAGCTTCAAATAATGCGAGTAATTCCTTATCGTGAACGTCATAGTTGAGTTTGGGCGCCGAAAATGTGCGAGACAGAAAAGCTACTGGGTGTACTTCACCATCGGTGTCCAGAATGGACAATATCGCGGCAAGCGCATAGTCCGAAGCATCAGTTTCCATGATGAGTTGAACGTCGGGCTTCCAGTGTGACAAAATAGGGGCGGATGTAAACGCACTTTTCAATTCCTGGAATGCCGATCGGCATTCTTCGGAGAAAATCCACGGGGCGTCTTTACGAGTAAGACGGGTGAGCGGGACGGTAATTTTTGAGTAGTTGTGAATGAAACGACGATAAAAATTGGTGAAGCCTAGAAAGGATTGAATATCCTTAACCTTCCGGGGTTCCGGCCAATCTTGAATGACTTGAATTTTAGAGTCGTCCATGCGGAGACCGTCAGGTCCCATCATAAACCCTAAATATTCAACTGTGTCGACATCAAAAGAACATTTTTTACCATTTGCAAAAAGACCATGTTTTCGGAGTCTTCGGAGAACTTCACGAACGTGTCCGTCATGAAGTGTAGGATCTTCGGAGAATATGAGGATGTCGTCTAAATACACAATGACAAAGACATCGAGGAGGTCGGAAAAGACGTCGTTGATAAAACGTTGAAAGACCGACGGAGCGTTGGTGAGGCCGAAAGGCATTACTAACCATTCAAAGGAGCCATAGCGAGTGCGAAAAGCCGTTTTCCATTCGTCGCCTTTGGCGATCTGAACCAAATGATAGGCATGCTTGAGATCTATCTTTGTATAGATTCGGGCCTTCCAAGGGGCATCGAGTAAATCGGAGATTAATGGTAATGGGTACTTGTCTTTTCGAGTGATCACATTTAGTCCTCGAAAATCAACGCAAAGTCGAAGGGAACCGTCCTTTTTCCGAACAAATAGGACGGGGGCTCCATAAGGAGACTTTGAGGGTCGGATAAAACCTATAGCCAAATGTTCGTCCAAGAAATCTCAGATAGCCGATAGTTTGGACTGCGAGAGAGGATAAACCGGGCCTAGGGGCGGATGTGAACCATCTTCAATATCAATTTTCAAATCGTAAGGCCTGTGAGGGGCGAGTCGATCGGCTTTTTGTTTACTGAAGACATCTGCAAATTCATGGTATTTTTTAGGAACACCTTCTAAATCTGCGATTGGTTCGGTCACCGGGGATGCAAAGCGACCAGTGACTTCGTCAACTTTAAGATTGACTGTAAATGCTCGGGAGCCATCCAACTTGATGGCTCTCATAAAAGCTGTGGCATTTATTAGAGAGACGGGCGGCGGAGAGCTCGGATTTGCCACGGGGGCCAGAGGTGCTGTAGAGGCCATATTTGCCGAGACAGGCGGAAACGGACCAGTCGTAACGGGCGTCGACGGGGTTCGGAAATGGATACTGCCCAATACCCAATCAATCAACGGATTGTAGCGGGTGAGCCAGTTATGTCCTAGAACCACGGAGCAGCTCGGGTCCAACTGTGTTACAAAAAACGTAACTGTCTGAAAGGTTCCACACGGGAACCGAAGTCGGAGTTCGCAGGCTTGCGAGATTATGGAGTTTGGGGTACCATCAAAGAGTCGGAGCGGAATCAGATCTATTGCGTAGGTTTTTAACTGATTTTTTCTGGAAAAACTTGTATCTATAAAACAATGGGTTGAACCTGAATCTATGAGAGCTCGAAATGTGAGACTCCTGAGAGGTTCTGAAGTAAGATTTATGAACAAAGAATTAGGATCATACAAGGCGGATGCGTTAAGATGACAATTTTCCGGTGTGCGAGGAGATTCAACGCAACTCTCCAAACGCACGGAATCCAGAGAGTTGCTTAATCTTTTTTCAACTTGACAGCCGGCTTGGCCGGTTGTGAGGTCATGGCCGTATTAGCCAATCGGGCTTTTGTGGCTTTTGGGCAAGCAGCGACTCGGTGTCCTGGATCTGCGCACAACAAACAAAGGTTGTTGTCCATTCGGCGTTGCTTTTCCTGTGGTAGGAGCTTGCCATCGGAGCCGAGTTTGCCAGTTAAGTCGGGTTTGTCTTTGTCTTGATACTTATTCGACTGTTTGCCCTTGCCTTTTTTGTCGTTAGACCCTTTGTTTTCGGACTTCTTATCGGAAGTCGAGTTGCCAGTGTTATTGGTGTTTTGATTACCAGACTTGTTGGCATTCTTGTTGTCCGATGATTTTTTGTCCGACGGGTTTTCACGACTGATTTCCGAACGTCATTCCCAGTATCGAGCGTCTGCGTTTTGGGCTTTCAGGCACATGAGAGGGAGGGTTTTCGGCTTGCTGGTCTCTCCTTTGGAAACTTCGTCTTTGAGGCGAGACGGAAGGCCGGAGTAAAACTGGTAGCGGAGGGCCAAATCGCCCCAGTCGCAACGCGTGGCGAGGTTGTTGAACTGGACGATATAATCGGTGATGCGCTGAGTGTCTTTCATTTTGAGATTAGAAAGCGCGGTTTCGGTATCGCCGGTTTGGTCATAGGGACCGAAGTTGGTTTCGAGTTCCTCGACAAAGGCATCCCAATCGTGGAGCCAATCGGGGTCTTCGGAGGTGAGGCCAGAAAATGCAGGTTCAAACCAGGCTGCTGCGGAATCCTTAAGGTAAGAGAGTGCGAAGTTTACCTTTCGGTCATCCGTTGCGAATGCAGCCGGGTGGTCCCGAAAGTTGAATCGACATTGCATAAGAAATGTCGGCAATTTCTTCGGGTTTGAGCCAGTAAATGGCTCAGTTTGTTGACTCGGGTTTGCCCAGGTTCCTTTTCCTTGATATTGTTTTTTGAGGAATTCATTAAGGGATCCTAGAGTACCTGAAAACAATTCCCGTGTCTCTTCAGGGTCGAGAGCCGGTTTCTTTTTCATGGATTTCTTGGAACCACTAGCCTGAGGTTGGTCGCCATCCTCGGGTTCGTGTTCCGAAAACTGGTTGATTGTTAATCTCCTCAGTTGCTTCGGGATCGGTTGCTTCAGTTACTTCTTCAGCATCGCCGGTAATCTCCACAAAGTGAGATTCTTCGGAGGTTTCTGGTAGCGGAGTTCTCTGAGTAGCTCGGGCTGTATACAGAAAAGGAGACTTGAGAGTGAAGATTCTGCTTTGCCGCTAGGCTTGGCATTTCTTCTCGGAGGCATGATTAACGGAAAATGCGAGTGTGAAATCAGAATATACTGTTAAGAACTGAAAACTGACTAATGTCGGTGGCCAACAGGGACCGATCGGAAGGACTTAGCTTCAGCTTATGTGCTGCGCCCTCGCAAATATCCGTAGGGTGTCCTTAAATTTCGGGGGTGAAGACCAATCCTAACAAGTACCTTTCGGTGTGATACCAATCGGAATCGAAGGACAAGTCGAGCGTCGGGCCAAGGGGTCGGGGCCGGAAGTGGGCGAGCGCACGCGAAGGCGGATGGGGGGATTCTGAGTATGAGACTGATACAGGCGTATGAGGGTATTCTGAGTCGATATTCTGATTGCCTAGTAACTACAACTACAGCGGGTTCATATACAAGTAACAGGCGTCTGGAAAATACTAATGGGGAG